>CM077105.1:3520966-3577349 GCA_039619505.1 Cimex hemipterus | reverse complement strand
TATCGTGCCAACGTTTCGATCTTTTATTGAGATCATCTTCAGGGCCTCGGTACTCTCAACACGACATGGCACAATTACACAGAAGACAAACACTTTGAGCTCTGAAGATGATCTCAATAAAAGATCGAAACGTTGGCACGATAAAGAAAATGTTTTTCTGATACCTACATCACACCAGACCGCATCTCACGATATTTGAATAATTATCCGTTAACGGTCACTAATCTCTACACATTAATAATAATAATAATAATAATAAATGTTATCGTGAGGTCTGCTTGGAGAGGTGGTTATAAAGATGGGATGTAAAGGAGAAAAAGGAGGCAGTGTGACGAAAGGGAAAGGGAGTTCCAGAGTTTAGGGCTCAGATCAGAAAGGATCTTTCGAAGGTATGGGTTGTATGTTGCGGAAGGACAAGGTCGATTGTAAGGAGGATGACGAGTGTGGATGGACTAGTAAAGAAAGCAACCTAGGAAATACTGGGCATGGAAGGATATACATATATGGATTAATATAATAATTAAATAAGTTACTTATAAATATTTTATCTTACTCTGAGCTGCTCTGTGCTTGCCGGTAAAATTGTGAGCTGTTCATTTATAATGCAAAAACCTGTCCCAACTGGTATGATAATGAAGACCCGAGAGAAATATTTGACAGTTGTATTTGTCTTATCTCTCTCCTTGAACAGGCCGCATACGTTTAATTGTATCAACTCCGGCTGTAACAATTTAAAATAATAATAAAGTAAGTATAATTACAGTCAAATTTAAATTAATACCCTCAATGTACTTACAGAAAATAATACAAGATCAACGACAAATGATGAAGGATCATGCTGTGTCTTAGACATAGTCTTTAAATGTTCGATTATATGCAGTTTTCCTTTTTTGAGCAGGCGGACACGTTTTTCAACATTGGACACCCTGAATAAATTACGGCTGTTATGCAGATAACTAGATAACCTAAAAAAATATTTCATGATTGGTGAGAAAATTGTTAGTGAAACTTTTTTGAAAAAGACTCACTGTGTGTCAGACTGGTCGAGCATTGAGGCACAACAGTCATATGAGAATTGTGCATCATCGTGGTATGCCTCAAGAAGCATCGTACGGTCGTCGCTATCATAAATTTGATAATAGCGCTCAAGGAACATTTTTGATATGTTCATACCGTTGCCAGGGTCACACATGAAACTTGGCTTTGACGAAGGCAATTTTGTCTCATCTTCTCCAGTGTCAAATAGTATAGGCGGTGGAAGATTCATTCCATCCTTTAAACATCAACCCGATATTTACAATTTCAGACTAAATAAGAATATGACTGACTCACCAATTTGATGACCTTTGGGAATCTCTGCCTTACAGCCCTGAGAAACATAGAAACAACCAAAGTACAAGTCATAATTCAGTTTAACAATTCTAGAACAGAAGTCTCTCGCGTATTCAAAACAAAAAAAAGAGAAGATTTATGTCTGGGAGATTTTAGAAAAAAAATGAGGATGGAAGTAGTGGATGATAAGAGATGGATTTAAAGTCAAAACTTGTATTTTGAGTGAAAAATGGGGAAATAATATATCTAACTAAAATAAAAAGTTGAATAACTGGTCTATGTTTCCAATCCAATGAACTTTTATGGATGGTAGGGGTAGGTTTAAGCTAATAACAGATCAAATTATTCAGAAATGATGACAATTTAGTGATTACTTTTTTAAAACTCAAATTATAACTGCAGCCTTTTTAAAATATATATATTTTTTTATTTTACCATTTTATTTTATATGGTTTTAAGTTGCCAATAACTTCCAAAACCCTCTTTAAAAAGAAAAAAAGACAAAATAAACGCAAATATACTTATGGGTGTTTGTAAAAATTCAAACAAATAAAATGGAAGTTTTCAAATTGTTCCCATATCATCCTCATGAGGGGAGGTTCAGATGAAACTCTCAGCAGCAAAGCGCCAAAAAAGGCCCTTTCAATGCTGAGTACAGAACTACTCGCATAATGCATAGTCGTCCTTCCTGGATAACATGAAGAAACAATGAAGGTGAGTTCAAACAATGTGAACCACACCTGTCATATGCAATCACCTCACAGCGAACACGATGAACTCAACTGCCAGCAAAAGTTTGAATTTTTCAACACCCACTAGGTATATGCTTTGAATTTTAACAGTTGTCAAGAATTTTGAAAGTTTTACAGGGCTATTTAAGAGATTTTTACCGTTTTGAAGAATAAAAACAATCCCCCTCTGCACCTTCATTTTATCTTTTCTTTTTAATTAATAGTATTATGTTTTAGGAGGTGCATACAAATTGTCAGTAGATTCATGTAAGGTAAAATAAAGAAAACATTACATTAATCTTTTCCAAAAAAGCATATTCACTAGATGATGCATTTCAAAAGAAAAATGGATAGCAAATAGAAAAATTTTCAAGAGAAAAAATGTAAAAGTTTTTGGATTGGTTGATGCGTTTTTAATAAATACATTTTGTATTTTCTATTTTAAAAAATAAATAAAATAAAACAACTAATTTTTTAATGAGGGTGTTTCACCTATGTCGTTATATGAACCCTCAGGGTGATGGTGTTTTTGAAAGGGGAACAAACAGTTTATAAACATGTTGGATTTAAATGTAGGGCTACTGGATTCGAACCTTTACCTTATAGGCTTAAACCATTAAAAAAAATTATTTAATATTCCTCTATTTTAACAAAGGCTGTAAACATTTTTTAAGGATCCAAGGACACATTTACAATAGTTTTATTTCAATTACAAGTTTGTATTTTACATGAAATAATTTTTAACTAGTTAATTTTCTTTACTTGAATCTAAAAAGCAAAACAAGTTTAACAGAGTTTTTTTTTAAATATATTTTTTTCCATATTCAATGGCTAAGTAATAAATAGTTTTGCTTAAATGCTGACATTTCTTGAAAATGTTCCACAGTTCTCAATAACAGAAGAAGACAAGATAAAAGTTGTTAGATAGATGAAATGGCCTCATAAAGTTTTTAAAAAAATCCGTTGTGTGTTGCTACCGTTGAACAGTGATGTACAGTTGAAATTGGCGGTTTCTTAGTCAATATATAAACTTTTCTCTTCACAATTTTAATAACTTATGTATTCCTTACTGTCCTTGTCTAGTGAACTATCATTCCTGAAAATCAGTTGAATTCGATGGTCCAGCATTCAATCACGATGACATTTTTTATATATTTAATACTATGCAGTTGACAGAATTTAAACAGCTGATGTATTTAATGCTGCTGTTCTTGCTTTAATGCTACACCTCTTAAGAAGTTTGAAGTATTTACTAATACTTGATTGATCCAATGTCGACCTAATTGAATCTTTTTTTAAATACTGATTTAGCAAGACATCATCCTAGGAAGTTGATATTCAAGTATTTACCAATAGTTTACAAATAAACCCAATAGATCCAAGTTTTTTATCTTCTCTGCTAAGCTGGTAACACAGTTGGAAGGAGTTTTCGCAGATCCGGTCTGCATACAAGTGCTACTGAATATTTGTGAACCTCTAACGTCTTAACAGTTGCTCCCCCCCCAGACAGCTAGTTGCCATGGCAATTGTTAGCATCTCCTGTTTTTTTTGTTATTTTTAACATCTGGCCTCTTCAGGAAGGCCAACTTAAAACTGATTCATCTTAAAGGAATGATCTGGAACTGAGTCTCTCTCTCTCTCTCTCTCTCTTTTCCATAATTAATTTCAAAATACAATCTAATCCAAGTTGACTTTTTTTTAAAATAAAACCTCTAGAAGAATCATTCATCCATGTGATACATACTAAGATACTAAGGGCTTTTGTCAAGCCCTTCTGAAAAATTTCACAAGTACACTTAGATTAGTGTAATTCGAATGAATCTAATATATGTCTGTTGAAGATTGAGTTTACTCCTTTTTCTTCTAAGTTTCTCATCCGAAACACTGATTCTGGAATGAATCTTTTAAAAATATAGATGGGAGTGTTGTCATATCCAGTATTGAATGTAGAATCGATGAAAATTGATGACTTCATATATGTTGGCAATTGATCAACCACTTATGGTTAAAAGGTCATTAACAAATTATTTGTTGTCATTCGAATGGTTTTACATAGCAATAACATGCTGTACTTGCTCAAATGTATATTTTCCCCACATTTCCAGAAATTTATATTTCTTAAAGAAATAATTGATCTAAACCATTTTTTTTATTGTAACAATTTGTATTTTTTTTTTTAATTCTGTGAAAACACTGGTCTTAAAAGCCTTGCCCTTAAAGTAGACTTCTGAAAGGGATGACCAGTAAAAAAACTTAAAAAAGTAGTTATTATCTGCACACCAATCAATGCCATGTACTTTATTTTTGGGCAGAACAATATTTGAAGGTAGGCTTTTTCTTGTAGATAATTTGATCTGTTTCATTCCACACACCATAATTTAAGGTTTAAACTCTCCAATGTTCGAGATTAAATAAAAAGCAATATTTTGCCGTATCATTCCTTCTTGTTTTTCTCTTGGCCATACATTTTCAGAGTCAATCGGAGATAATTTAGATGATACTTTAATGAAGAGATGAAAAATTGTACTTTGTCATAATGGTTTTTCATTCCCTGAACAGTGCCAACCATATTTTAATCAATGCTATTACGTTTAATAGCAAAAATTTGAACTACAGCCTTGCTATAAGCACCAAAAAAGTTTTTTTTAACTTATAATTTAATGGTTATATTCTCTTTAGACCAAAATGTAATTAACATAGGCAGAAGGCAGATTCTCTGATGAGCACTAACAGAGTATCTTGATTTTGTTTTTATGTAATTCTGATCCTGATCTTTGTTGACATTGTGATTATAATTTTCATTACGACACTCGGCACATATTTCGAAAAAGTATAATTTTCATGAAGAGTATTTGTTATTTATGATTTCTCGACTTGAAGATGCAAAAAATTGATGTCACATAAATATAAGTTTTCAGTTCTTTTTACATTTTTTAAAATTTTTATAATGAATTATAAACATTTAATTTCTCAAAAAACACTAACAAAAACAGAATTTTATATAAAAGCAAAATTAATAGAAAAAATAGGCTATGTTTACATAAATGAGGAGTATTAAATAATTATAATTTTTGTTAAATCATCTTATTTTGTTATCAACGCATCTTTTTGTTTTAATATTTCAAAAAATAAAAATTTATAAACTATTTTTTTAAGATCAAATCAAAGCCCATTTTCACAAGCAAAATGAACAAGCTTTGGCTGAATCCTCTCATGGGATGGTGGTTTGGAAGAGTTGACATCCGTCCTAAAATACCTGGAAATCTGGTTTCATCGTGGTCATACTTGCCGTTATTCACCTCGACAGAGAATCCAAATTTCGTGAGGCTTGGACTTATTTCTCTTTCACAAAGGATCGGAAACACAAATGGCTTTACCTTACATACTCCTCGTGATTTTGATACTTGGCACAAAGCGGATTCCCATCTAGGTTGACTTCTTCCAAGTTCATGCCTTTCAAGGTGTCTAGCTGGCGTATGTCTCGTATCTAGTTATTAAAATGGACAAAAATATTAATACTCATATATAATTACCACTCTGCCTCTTGGGCATCCTAAGATTGAATTGAAAAGATTTAAACTTACTCTGTTATGTGATAAAGAGAGCGATTTGAGGTGTGGTAGCTTATCAAATACTGTCTTTATTATGTCGAGCTGTTGGATTTTGTTGTAAGACATGTCGATGGCAGTAACATCAGGGATTGAGTCAGATATAATGTCAATGGCATTCATCATCACATTTGATCGGCTCAAAGGGCAAAACATATTTTCCGCTAACAGAACTGAAAAAATAAAAATAAATAAAGATTGACAAAAATTGTGCTGTCACAGTCTTCGAACGAATCATTCATCTAATTCTATATAAAATAATTGACATCTCTTCAAAGTACTTCTCCTTTAAGTCTTCCAAGTGTCCATATCAGTATTGCAATAGTATTTGGAAAAAAGTTATTGAACTAATTTTGATAAGTTGAAATATTGGTATGACTCTGTTTTTGCCTGTCATACTCCTGTGCAAGTGTAAAAGAAGGAAATTTTTGTTTACACCTGGGTGCCTGGGATCAGCCAGAATTTTGCCACTTCAGGAAGTTGATATTACTTTGTCAATCTAATCCTTTGACAATGTAAGATCTGATTCTATCACCTTTATAGAGTGAGCACAGGTTCTATTGGTTGTTATTTTTCTTCTTGTTATTTATTTAATAGAATAAATGATACATGTGAACTTGTAATAATTTGTATTTTTAAGTTTTCTTGCACTACGTCTGCAAAACTGAGTATTCCATGCCTTCACGATAAATACATATAATATAATAATGCTAACTTAAAAAATTTATATGTAAAGAAAGTTTGAACAAACTTACTCGGGTCAGAATGAAATTTAGAAAGGTCCAAAGATTTTTGGTATGCATTGTATCGAGTTGACATCACCTTCTTCATCATTTCAATTATTTTGGTATCAATTTCTAAAATAGGTGTGTACGGCCTGACCCTTATGGAAAGCTGATAAAACATTAAAAAGTAAATAAAACCAATTGATACGTTATTAAATATATGCAGCATACTTTGCGGCCATCAGTGACGGTGATTCTTTTATCAGCATTGAGTAAATCCTCTGCTGTTACACGATCATCAACAACGAATGATGTACCATCTCGTCCGACTTTATACTGAAACAATGTTTCAAAAGTTTATTTATTGAAAGGACCTTATTTAAAGCCACTACTTACATTCATGGGCAACAATGGTGTTGGTTTGATGTAATTTGACAGTAGTTTAAGCAAATAGTCCTTTCCGTACCTGTTCCCATAATAAATCTGTGGAAAAAAAAATTTTTTTTAATGAAACAAATCTGGATATACCAATTTTCAAAAACCCTTACTTCAACTTTAAACCAGTTGACACCATTGTCAGGAAGTGTCCTCCTTCTATTTGTTCTCCTTCCATCACCTTTGGAGTTGCTAAAAATAATAATAACTATAAATTAAACAATTAAACCTGAAAAAGGTTGAAAAAAAGGCATTCTTTTTAGTTTTGACAAATTATTCTGTTAGTTCCTACAGGTTTTCTTCTGGCTTTAAATACATTATAGTCCAGGTAAAATTTTTAAAAACTAAATTTTAAGAACACATTTTTTTTTAATAACAGGCCTCACTCATAAAAAATATGTATACATATTTCCTCCCAAAAGCACTTTAACAAACACAAGACATTGTAATTCTCTCCAAATAATCACTTCTAGAGTATAATGCCAATCTGTATTTATTTTACGAATCGATATTTTAACAGATTAGCATTCACTTATTTTACATTAGTCTTTTTAAATCAACCACACAGTTGGAAGACTCACGATAGATGCCTGCTGGATCTGATACGGAAGAATCCATTGTCATATTTAATCCTTAATTTGTTTACCGGTTCAATACCAAAACTAAAAACATAAGGAAACTTTTAACTTTTTCTTCCCTGTCAATTTTTAGCTGACAACTTTCAAAAGAAAAAACTTTCAAACAAGACAACTTTGACAACTTTCAAAGGTTGAAAGAGTGAAACAAAACTGGGAGGAAAATGCCTCAATGTTTTTATAAATATTTTTAAAGGCCATTGAAACTTTTAATCAGTAATAAATAAATTTAACTATAAAATTAACTTCTTAATTTAAGGTACTGTTGATTACACATGCTGATTCGAATACTACATTAATTTGTTTTCTTTCTTTTCCTAACATTCATGTTGATGGAATATTCAGTAAGATTTCTATTGCTTTTATTATTGATAATTCATCCATAACCATCAAATTACGATTATTTTTTTAATTATAAAAACCTTAATGAAAAAAATTTAATATTGAATCTCAGCTCTACAATTTCAATAAACTTTGTTGTGAATTATCTGTAAAAGTAAAATAAAAGGCTAAGATTCAAAATGTAGTTTACTTTGCATTGATTTTGAAATAACATCTTCTTTGTTTTATCCGACATGGGTTCGACTTGCTCAGAAATAAATTTGTGTCGATAGTTTCTGCTTGTTTTTTATCCATAGACTCTCTCCCGCTTCTTAAAAATCTGTAATTATATACCGATTACAGGACCTACTAACGCCGGGAGCTTAATTGAAAGTGGTTGAAACAAAGAGGTTCGATCTAAATCTATCGCAATACCAAATAAGTCAAATGCAACACTTACAATCTATCCGACTTGGAACCTCGGCTGTCTGTTATCATTTCGATATCGGTATCTTTCATGAAATCGTCGAAGTTCTTCCAGGAGTGGAATTTTCTGTTCGACACCTTTGTGTTCTTAAAAGATACTCTTCTAATAACGTCATGCTCCTTCCTGTCATCATGTTCGAAGCCTAAAACATTTTTCAGTTAATAATTAACAATGATGGCAACCAGGTAACTTCAAAATTTTAAAAAAAGTTATTTAGAGATTGTGAGATGCAGTCTGGTGTGTAGATTTAGGGGAAAAAATTCTTTATTGTGCCATTTATGTCTTTACTGTGACCATCCTCATCAAGGGCTAGGATTTACTGAGATTGCTTAAATTATCAAATACATTTAAAATTATGAATTTATACAATGATTTACACAATATAGAAATTTTAGGTTTAATCAAACAATCTCTACTCACTCAAAATGTTTGTTTTCAATGTAGATCGGTCACTGCTATGTGTCGTGTTGAGAGGGTTAGTGAGATATTAATGTTCTTTTTGCTTATATGCATGTATACATACAATAATCATTTTTAAAAACAACCATTTGGCATAGCCATAGCAGGCCCAATATTTGCAGATCTAATGATAAAATACTTAAAATAAATACTTTGATTAAGCCTAAAATTTCTATATTAGGTACATCAATGTTTAAATTCATAGTGATATTTTATGTCTTTGAATAATTTAAACAATTACAGGGCCTGAAGATGATAACACGTCACTAAATATTACACATAGATTTTTTAATAGACTGTTTTATAAAACTACTTCAATATAAATTATTGTAATTGATAATTTATTTCAAACTAAGTGAATTTACTTCTGTTAAAAATAGTTGAATTTTTTCAATTTTAACAATTTATTACCTAAAAAATAAGGTAATAACATGTTTAGGCTTGTTTTCATTCTACACTAAATAAATGCAATTATGCAATGTTTATAACTTGAACAGAAGAAAGATTTTAGTTAACAATATAAAATATGATTAAAATGTGTAGATGCTAACTTAAAAAAAAAGATTAAGTTCAATAATTATTAGACAAGTTGGATGAGAATATCAAAACAAAAATTGGATAAGTTGATATTTTTGAAAAATCCTATCCAGTTTAACCAGTCGATAATGTAAGGTCGGGCAAAATTTTTGAACTTTGACCTTGCTCCAGTTTGCACAACTATCTCGCTGTCTCCTACATTTTTTTTTGTTTCCTTAGTTAAATAAAATAATTCATTTTACTGTGTTTAAGCATGCCAACAAAATATATACTCAGGTGGATTAATAAATAAGCACTTAACCAGCTAATTGTTAATGGTCTAATAAATTTACTGACAATATTAGTAGATTGTTAATAGGTAAGATATGGTATAAATGTTATAATGGTAATATTGTACAGTAACTAGTTGTTAGTCCTTACATGAGAGGAATAAATTATTGTATGCAATTCCTCATAACATCGAAACCAGCCTTAACATATACCATGACAAAACAGTCAGGATGGGAAATAAATAAAAAAAATAAATAAATAAATAAAAAATACAATAAAATAACAAATAATAAAAATAAAAAAAATCTTACTATCATATCTTCGGAAATCTTCATATCTCGCGTTCCTTTTAGTCTTTCCTTTGCCCATTTTTTCCTCTAGTATAGAAACTTCAACGAACTAGAGCTAATTTCTGAACAATGGGCAATGTACCAAGGCAAAGGTAAGGTGTAACTGTTGTATTGACGTTATATGAACCGATGACTAAATCCTCATAGAGAAATTCCTGTAAACAAAATCCTCTTGTACTAGGTTCCAAGGGCTCCAGTATATATGCTAAGTTTGGACAACTGCTTTACATTCAGGTATACAGTTGAAAACAGTGTTTTTTTAAATAAGAAATACTTTTGTTTTCTTAAGAGAAATATGAAAAAATGAAATGAAAAATTTGTTGACACAAGCATTTAGCTAGGACGCAATACTATAGGAACTGATTTTCAAGGTGAAATGCCACCAATATTAATGTAAAAAATACAGGAATAATGCATTGGGTTTGTGTGGATAATAGTTTCTGTGCAGTGAATGAGAAAGAGATCATGACCATTTTAGTAATGCCATAGAAGAATAAAAAATTAAAATGTATATTTTGTAATAAGAATAATATAGGAAATAAATAAATTCATTGTATAGTTCAATAATATATATATTAATTTTTAGCATATTCTCTTTAAATTGAATAGATTTGCTTCCAATGACGGACAAGTAATAAAAATACTCATCAAAAAGAAAAAAACCCACAATATAGTTACAAAAGGAGTGAATTGGATTAAAAAATTATTATCGAAAAGTGGTATTGGTTTCTTATGGTTAAAACATTGTTAATAGGTTAAAAATTTGGTTAAAAAACAAACACTCAAACAGGATTTATATTTAATTTAATAATATTTTGTAAATACGATAGTGTTTTAATAAATTAATTTAAATAAGAAATATGTAGATTTTGCTATTTTGCATAACTATTTAAAGGTTTAGATTTAGTCAATAAAATGTGATGACGTCAATCTGGGAAAATTCTATCGCAAGAATTATCTCTTACTTATCTTGTTTACCAACGGATTTTTTTAGGAAGCACTTTTACATTTTTTTTAGCAATTTTATTTCTCAATAACCTTCAAATTACGGGAAACAAAATTTTTTCTTCACAATGTAAGTTCATCAAATATGTCTTGATACTACCAGCTCTGTGTCACTACTCCTGACCAACTATTTAGTTTTCTCACTATGTGAGATGGACTCTTAAATCTTACACTATATAAAATTTCATGTTGTTGGAAGATGGTGTAGTAGACTAAATTTTGCAAAGAAAAGGAGGGAAAATTCAAAAAGGTGGGGTTGAGATAGGAGGTCAGTGTCTGAGTGGATCAAAGTCACGATAGCTCAAGTGGTAGAGCAGCAGCATATCTAGTCGAAGGTTGTAAGTTTGATCCTGCTCGTGATACTGACTTTATTATCTCAACCAAAATCGTAATTAAAGATTAACATGCAAAGAAAGTCGAGACGATACATTACTGTCACGATGGGACTTGAACCCTTGAATTGAAATGCTTAGCAACAGGATTGATTGAAAACACAGAATGTCTTTGTCCTCACTGATTTCAGGGCTGAACACTGATTTCCAAATAACAAAATTATCATTTTTTTCCTCACAGTTCCTTATTTTTGTAAAAAAATTTGTTCCATTACAAACTGAAAGGTATGGCTGAGCCCTGGCGAAATGATACAAGTCATTTCATGACATACTGAAAGAATTTGAAAAATTTTATACTTCCTTGTGTGGTCAGTGTCGCGGTGAATAATTACTCAATCAATCAAGCGTCAGGGTATTTTAATTCTGTTAAAATATGATAAAAGGTTGTTCGATGGCTTATATTACTGACTATGGCTGAGTAGTAGGAAACATCAAATCAGTTTCAAAATTTTGAAGCATAGTGAAACTTTTGCATGGTTATCATATGAATGAATGTTTACATAAATCAATTCAGTACACATTCATAACCAGAGTGTAGGGAAAGTGATATGCACCATAACGTCCTTCTACAATTTGATTTAAATGTATACATAAAAGTTATTTATGTTGCAAGATTGTAACGTGAAAGAAATACATACAAAAAACCATAGGATTAACCTAATGTATAAATAAATAAGTATAAGTAAATAGATATTGTTATGGCAGGCATTTCCAATTTCTAACTGGATAAAATTAAATTTCAGGCACAAAATAGGTAATTCGCCTGTTTCTATTTAGCTGATGTGGGGTAAGCTCCCTCCACCACAATGGATCTGCAAATTAGATTTGTGTTTTTTTTTTTTGACCACATTATGTATTTCCTCCTTTATCCATTCTATGTTCGTATTGTCAAGCAACTCAGTCAGTATATCAGTAAACCAGACTTTATCGAATGTCGTTTAGAAATTGTTATTTGTGATGTTCCTTCTATAATGTTTTGCCTGGTGAAGGTCTACAAAAGTTTGAAACATCAGAGAGGAAATAACAAACATGAATTGCTGAGTTTTTCATTCTCTGGCCGCCAACCTGACCAATTCAGGTCCAAATGTACCTACCTAATAGGTCTGTTGATAAGAAGTCTGTGTCACAAGTGGGATGAGGAGTTGGTGTCTGAGTCAATCGAAGTCATGATAGATCAAGTGGTAGAGCAGTGGCTTATTTAACCGGTTTTGGATTCGAATCCTGCTCGTGACACTGACTCTTTCTCAGCCTATACCTTGCATAAAGGTTAATTAATTGAAAGATGTTATTTGGTCATTCGGATCAAAACTAGTGAAATGAAACAGCTTTTAACAAAAGTGATATATTTTTTATATTTATTATTTTACCAATTTATTTTTATAATCGTTTCTTATTATTTACCATAATTTATTGTGTTTCAGGGTTTATAAATGAAAAAGTTGTTTATAATTTAACAATTGATTGTGTTACATAATAAGGAAATGTTAGAAATCAATAAGTATCTTATAAAATAACAAGTCAGTTTATATTAAGGATTGACAAGAAATGTGGTCGAAAGGTTAAAAGCGAATAACGGTAAATGGTGAAAAAAATCCTTGAAAGGGATACTCGAGGATTTGCGTCTTTTACAGAAAGGGTGTCGTCGGACCTTAACCAGCTCGAGACCAACTTTCATCAGACGAAAGATAATACTTTGTAAATTTCATAAGAAGAAATAATAAGGCAACTTACTTTATCGAGGGAAACAATGTGTCCACGAGATGGAAAAACTGGTAAAATAAGATTCCCAGCTTAACGAATAGGTTATGAGCGTGGAGTATCTCTTTTAAATATTTTATAATAGAAAAAAAGGAAAACATGTAAAAGTTGATTACCTTTGTTGTTGAACCTGTTTCTTGACTGTTTATTTATGTATTTGGGCATATTTAGCACTGGTGCGACTCAAAAAGAAAAACACAACCAAAGGTGCGAGGGCGAAAGACTCGTGTCTTTGTATCCGATTCAGGGCTTTTTGTACCCGAAAAAAACAAGAAAAACAAACCAAAAAAAAAACAGCTCCACTTCCCGACGGACTCCTATTTTCTATTTGGGTCGAAGAAAAAACAACTTTGACTACCAACAAAATGAAAACGGCGTTTTTACACTTTCCCGTCCAGTCAATTGGGTCAGGATTTAAGGTACGGTGGTGCCATCTTCTTGCCCAATTGACAAACACAACCGAATTCCCTTTTTACCACAACTTCCACACTGTTATCCAAAAATCCCCTCTTTTGTTTCTTTTACAAATATAAATATATTTTAATAAAAACCTTAGCGTTTTCGCTTAAAACAAAATCACAAACACATCAAAAACAAACGTATAAAAAATGTCAATTCGTAACCATTTTTTTAAACATAAAAATAAAAAACGAGTGTTGTATTTTATTTGAACTGATGACATTAACTGTCTTTGTGTTCGTATTTGGTGAAATAGCGCCAATACGTCCCTGAAAAATGTTTTCCGTTTTATTTCAAATTTTCTTCAATCTCAACACGATTTCTCCCTAAAAAATTCACAGTTTAAATCATTAAATTTATTTTAAAAGAACAAAAAAGCAATTAAGGCGGCTTTCACGCCAAATTAGTGACCAGTAAAAGGGAAGAATGTAAGTAAACGAGAAAACCCGCTCACTCAGTGATTTTTTTAAAGAATTAATTTTGCCGTTTTTCATGTAAACTCGTCGTTCTCTACAAAGGAAACGAAACAGTATTCTGCTGTTCAATTCAATTAATTTAAGCTCAATATGGATCGTGTAAATTTATTTTGTACCTAAACAAATGAAACGGAAAATTTTTGAAAGGTGTAATTGACAATACAACTAACTGCAAACTTTTACCGAAAAATAGAGAGATTATATGTGCGCCGCGATCAGTACTGGTCTTTTAATTTTTTTTGTCTTGTTCCTCGTTAATCTTGATGCTTTCAACCAGATCTCAAAGCTTTTTCAAGGGTGTATCCATCAGGTTTTTCCACTCATGGGATCCTCAGGCCTAACCACCAACTTAAGACTTGTTTCGTTGTTCTTTGTCTCCCTGGTAATATATGTACAGACTTCAGAAGTAAGCGGTGTCCAGTTAGCAATCCAACTATTATTCTAATCTTTACACATTCTAGATTTGGTAGTTCTACCATTAGGCCTGTGATGGTCCTTTGATGAACTTTTTCATATGCTTCTGTCCTGGGCACATTGCCATTGAACATAGGACTTATTTTTATTAGTTTGTCTGTTGGTTCCACATTTTTGGTACTTATTACCATTCGAACTTTCCTTGGCCAATTTATTGACCTTTTCATTGCCCCTCTACCTTGTGTACCATGTTAACCAGACAATAGTAATTTTGTTCTTTCCCGCAGTATCTGGGTCACAGAGTCCTAATGATGATCCAGGAAAAAAATGAACTGGAAAAATTACTGACAGAGCCTAAATAATTATATTGTTAATAAGAATAGATGCCATCATTAGCATATTTAAACAGAAGATAGGGGAGGAAATGGTAGGGGTTTTCTCTCATTGGGCAAAGACAATATAACAGTTTTCTCACGGGTCTTGAAATTTATTGCAAGCCAGAAACGCAGTTTAACTGTTTATCAATATAAACAGTAATATTCAATTTAACAGATTCAGCTGGAATAAGAAGGAAAATATAATTAGTCCCAAGCATAAATCTGTTCATAGCTTTCAATATTACAACCACACGTGAAATTTCAAGGGTGTGAAAAGTGGTAAAAGCTAGATTTCACACCTGTTTAAGTATTTTTCAATGCCATGGATTTTAAACTAGGGGAAAAAAACGACTATCTCTCCATCTAAAAATCAGCCTTTTTAACTTAACATTTTCTGTATCGAGCCTGCCCTGAGAAATATCGAGTATGGTTGATGAGTTACTTATGTTTGTTATACTTATGTGACATCATATAAGTTACGACGCCGTTTTAATAACGAGACTTCTTTTAAACAATACTTAGTACTTACTCAGTATTTAGGAATGTGTGGACCCAACGATTGCCCCTTCTTTTAATTGTTCCCTTTAGATAAGTTATATGACAGATAACGGACAGTAAAGGTCCGAATATTTAATTATTGTAGAATAACCAGTACCGTGAATAGGAAAGTTATTCTCTGCAACTATTTTGTGTTATTTAGCAATAAAAATTCTTTAAAAAAAGTCTTTCGACTAAATCTCGCACATAGCTGGCGCAGTCGGTACTTCGGTAGAACACTTTTCGGATTCGATGAATACGAACCTTACAGTTAGAAAATCCTAAACCACGTTCATCGGGAACATCCTATTTGCGTGTATATCATGTATATCTTCTTATCAAGAACATCAGCCACTACTCAGAAATGATTGAAATTTTGTGAGTAAATTAATTGCATCGCAAGTTATAAAATTCTTGGTTTCACACTTTAATTTAGCAATTATTTTTATTGTTATTGTAAAATTGTTTACATTTTTTATAATATAGTAATATAATACTATTGTTATTCTTAACACAAACTTGGCGGAACTAAGATTTATTTTAGATGCCATCCCCACTTATGATGGCAACCCAAAAACACTAACACAGTTTATTATGAAGGTTGAAGAGGCGCAACATATCGTTTCTGAATTAGTATCTCCAATATCAGACCCTCAGGAAACGATATGCTTTATGAATATTAAAGGTAAATTAGTAAATAAGGACAATGAAAATTTAAGAAATTTAAATTTCCAAGATGGGTAAACATTATTACTGAATTTGGAGACAGGCACGGTCCAGCTAGTATCTTGATTGACCTGTTGAAATTAAATATAAAATCTCCATTGCGAACATTGAATGAAATTAAGGAAAGGTTTGATTTATTCCGAGTAAAAATACAGCTGGAAGACGGTTCAGATAACAAAAAATTATGTTTGATAAGATTTGAAGAGCAAGTAGTGGCCACCAATGTTATAAGTAGTCTTAGAGACCCTTTAAAAAATAATCTAGCCACTAGGAATTCTAAAACCCTATCAGTCATTGAAAAATTAATGTTAAACGACTTCCTGTATATGCAGAGAATAGAGCAACAACCGATCCAACAACATAGACAAAACAATTCAAAAACAAAATTCCAAACCTCACGAATTTACACAAAGACACATGCAATTCAACATACTATCACAAAGTAAACAAAATTTCACTCCATTTTCGCAAAGCAACCAAGAAACACCCAATCTCAGCAAGAAACTCTTTTCAACTTTTCCAGTTGGATGCTGGGAAACAACCACATGAAAATTCTGTAGATGAATCCCATAACCTAAACAAAGCAGAAGAGGGTAATTTTTTAAGAGTTAGTAAAATACAAAACAACTTCAGATAAAAAAATTTACAACCAATGGGGAAAGAATTGCTATATTTTGTAGATCCTGCTACAAATGCACAAATACTGACATGAGCGGTACCTGTTCCTTTATAAAAAATGTTTAGGCTTTGATTATTTTAAAAACAAAATTATAAATGACTTATTTGAAGTCATCACTGTGCATGGTATTTCAAATGAGGACTAGAGTACAAAATCTCATTTCTCAACAGCAAAAGGAAACTCAAATTTTTCCTATTCAACTTTCACAATCGATTTGATTTGCTGTTATGATTAGATAATATAAAATTATTAAATATTCAATTAGACTTCGTTAATGACAGATTATAAAGGAAACTGTATTCCTATCTGATATCAAAATTTGACTCATAAAGTACTCCCAACTGCGGGTACACCAGTGGAAACTCAAACAACCAATTATACTGTCGATGCATGAAGTGAAACAATTATAACGTTAAAAATATGGAAAATGGTGAAGGCATATTGGGATATCACTACATATCTGGGGTAGAAATCTCCCAATGTGTAATAAAAATGGAAAACAACATAGTGTTGTGTAAAGTACTAAATTAAATGGAAATGGATATAGACCTCATAATAGATAAGCCATATTATTATTGAAATACACTTAGAACAAAAATGATAAAGTGATTGATTTTTCAAAGTTCTATATAGATCATTTGAATAGAGAGGAAGTAGAAAAATTGAAGGGCTTGATAAAGGAATATGCAAACATTTTCTATGTAGAAGGAAGTGATTTCTCCTTTACAAATCAAATTAAGCAGTCTATAAGAACCAAGGATGAATTTGATTTCAATCTATTCAAAAAACTATCGTTGTCCCCAAATTCATAAAAAAGAAGTTGAGAATAAAGTAGAAGAAATGTTGAAGCAAAAAATAATTAGACCTTCACATTTCGCCTTTGGGCAGTCCCAAAAATAGCCAATGTATCAGGCAAAAAAGAAATGGCATGTGGTTATTGACTTCCGAAAAAAAAAAAAAAAGGTGATAAATTCCCTCTCCCTAATATTAAATGGCATATTAGATAAATTAGGCAGGTTCCAATATTTTACCACTCTAAATCTAGCTTCCGGATTCCATCAAATAGAAATGAGTCTGGAAAGCATTGAAAAAACAGCCTTCTCTGCAGAAGCTGGTCATTATGAATTTTTAAGGATGCCGTTCGGCCTAAAACATAGTCCGCCCATCTTTCAACGCATAATGACCAATATTCTTATGGGGATAAATAATGAAATATGTTTATGTTATTTTGATGACATTATAATATTCAGTACTTAGAGGAGCATATTTAGGGCATTTGGTGACACTGAATGGAGTGAAACCAAATCCAGATAAAATATATTCTATAAAAAATTAACCTGCCTAGAAAACAAAAAGAAATAAAAAGCTTCCTCGGACTGTTAGGGTACCATAAATGTTCATCAAAAATTTTGTGCAGTTGACAAAACCTATGACAAAATTTTTAAAAAGGATAGTAAAATCGACATAAAAAACCCAAAATATGTTGAAAGTTTCAAAACTTGTAAAAACATATTAACTAATAATCCAATACTAAAGTATCCAGATTTTGAAAAACAATTTAACTAACAACAGATGCGAACAATAGCTATTAGTGCCATCCTTGGCCAAAATTTTAATGGAGCGGATTTACCAATTGCTTACGCTAGTAGAACTTTAAATGATACTGAATCAAAGTATTCCACCATAGAAAAGGAATTGCTTGCAATTACTTTCCAAAAGGATAGTTCCTACGCATAGTAAGTTGTTCTGCAACTTTTTTATTTTTATTTCGGCACATTTATATTTTGTATTTGTATTTATATTACTACAATCCACCGATGAACCAAGAGATAATAGTTTTTTTGATCCAATTCTGTGTTTTGGACAAATTTCAAACCTTTGTTCAACAAATTGGTTTCCTCTTTATTTAGTGCCATTTTCATTAAGTTTGTAACCCTTGGATAAAATTTAAATGGAGTTTTTGAATCTTTATGTGTATTTTTATTTTTAAGTGAACTGTGCTTTATGTTTTTGATTTTTTTAATCTAGTATACTTTGTTTTTTATCAGTGATAAATTTAACTTTTGATCGCGTATCATAATCAAACTCGTCCCATTCTATTTGAGACAATAATGACGTAAGTCTCATGTGTGCAATATACTGATAAAAACGTTTTGTATCTCTTAGACTGTACAATTTGTGTAGTTCATTATTTAAAATGGTTTTTTGGCATTTAAGTTTAAGTAAGTTATTCTGCAACGATCCGGATTTCAAGCCTCTTAGCTCATCATGGTCATCATGTTGCAGAACAACCTACTGTGAGTAGGAACTATCCTTTTGGAAAGTATTTAACACCACACTCACCCCACCATTATGGCTATTTTCCCCTAAAGATCCAAATTTGAAACTGACACGATAGCATCTAAAATTGGAGGAATACAATTATGAGATCATTTATAAAAAAAGGTAAATTGAACCAAAGCATGGATCCATATTCATAGTGCAAATAAATATGGCTAGAGTAAAAGATAAATAAATATTCCAGTAATTCCAAGGCTGATGGTGGGAAATAGATACTCTGCTAGATGAATTCCATGATGAATTTCCAGAGCTAAGAGAGGAAAACCCCATGAATTCAATTTTAGACTCTCCTGAAAGCGAAATCTTGTCCTGACAACATAGATAATGATTCGTGAACATGGTTGAAGATAATTTGAATGAAAACAGAATCATTATCGATGAAGATTCACAACAAACGAGACACTCAAATTCAGTAGGAAATACAGGATTAGCAATCCCAGTTACCAAAGGTCCGGTCAATCAAATTCAAATATCTCTTGTCAAATGTAACCCAAAGAAAACAAGAATTATGAATCTATCCAACAGTAAAACACGAATAATTGTCGAATTCTCAGAAGAAAATTTTGAAAATACACTTTGAAAATGATACTTATGAACAATTTACAAGAATAATGCAAACAAATTATAAATCTGATATAAAATTTACTAAATTTGTGGGGAAACTAGTTGATATTACGATAGAGGAAGAGATTATAGAAACAATTAAGAACTATCACAAGGGCAAAACAAATCACAGAGGAATTCAGGAAAACTTTTGAAAAAATAAAAATAAAATATTTTTGGGTTAACCAGAAAAAATCTGTGCAGGAATTTATTAATCATGGTGAGATTTGCCAATTATCAAAATATGATAGAGCCCCTCTTAAGATCCAGTACAATATCACACCAATACCTACAAAACCTTTCTCCATTATTCACATAAGCTGGAAAATTCCAAATTCCTTATAATAATTGACCCGTTAAACTCCTCTAATAGCATGAAAATTGTTAACGCCTTAATGAATTACTTTTCTCATCATGGTCTTTCTCAGCAGATTATTACTGATAATGGCCCTGAATTTAATTCCAGTTTGATAAAAGATATAATGAAGTTACACATGATCAAAATTCACTTTATTTCTTCACATTAGAAACCAGTAGAAAGATTTCACTCTTACAGAACATTAGATTATTAAACAATCAGGAAATTTATAAAAAAGATTCAATCCGATCAAAAGTAAAATATGCACTCATTGCTTACATATCATAGTCGTATCCATTTTGTTACAAAATTAACCCCATTTGAAATATTAAAATGGGCAAATGACCCAATGTTAGAAATATACATAGAGACACAGTTAATAAGTGATTATCGGGGCATCGGTGGCCGCAAGGTTTCGTCTTTGACACGGCGCTCATCACTGTAAGGTGAAAGTCCTGGGTTCGAATCCAGCGGCCCTGCATTCGAACCTGACATACTTACAAATGGGCTTTTTTTTTCAATAACACCGGCACCCTGAGGGTTTATATGACTTTCTGCTGTTGTGAACCCTCGTAAAAAAAATTATATTATTAATCACAAGAAAAACTAAAATTGTTGTATTCTAAAATTAGTAAAATAAATATACTTTAATTGAAAATTTAAATAAAAAAGAGAGAACTTCTGGCAGAAATCCCTGAAGAAGTTTTTGTTAAAAATAAATAGATACAAACAAAAACAAAAAATAAGTATAAGAAGGAAAAAATAAAATCTGTTGATAAAAATTTAAAAACGGCAGAAATAGTTCTAACTCATCACACACTTGTCATACTTTACAGGAAAAATACACTTGTCAAATATTAAAAGTCCAAGAAAACTAATGCTAAACGATAATGTTGCAGGGCCTTCCTCCTTCTCTTTGGAATCAATGCATCAGGAGCCGATATAATAGATATCTCGTATAATCCTGGAATAATACCCATAAATCTTGGTCCAGCCATGTTGGAAATGTCAAAACATACTTTCATTCATTATATTAAATTTGACCTATTGTTTCAACAATTACTCAACATGGATAAAATTTATGATGAGGAATATATCTTTATTAATAATAAGAATAGAAATAAGAATAAAAATAATGTAGAATATGTAACTGATAAAGGTAGAAAATTAAGAGACATTGTAACCAATTTAGCATTAATAAATAATACTAGAGGAATAATATTAGAAAAGTTAGAAATAGTGTTTGTAAAAAATATTAACAATATTAGAACTAAAAAAGATTTAATTAATGGATTAGGATCCATCATAAAATTTATTACAGGTAATCTAGATTCTTACGATGGAGCTCAATTTAATAAAGATATTGAAAATCTAAAAGGTAGTCAAATTAATATTGAAAAACAAATAAATTTGCAATATTCAATAATCAATGAACTCATTGAGGAATGTAATAAATCATTAGCTGTAGTGGAAGAAATACAGCCGAACTAAAATCAATAATTTTAGCAATAAATAAAAAATTAAACAATTATGTTGAATTAGAGAAATTAAGAGATACAACAAATTTACTACATACCACTTATGAAATACTATTAAATATAGTACAGGATATCAAAAAATCATTAACATTTTGTAAACTCCAGACTTTACACCCTAGTATTATATCTCCTCACGAATTGATTAAGGATATTACTAGAATTTCCACTTACTCTGAAGTTTAAGAAACTTTATTGAATTTGAAAATTTAATTAGTGTATAATGTAAAATGACAATCAAATTATTTATCTTTTACAATTACCCTTATTGAGAAAACAAATGTATGATTTATGTAAACTAATTCCAGGACCAACAACACATAACTCTAATTTTATAACAATTATTCCAAATGTAAAATATTTACTGAAACCAAGAGCGAACTCAAATAGACTAAATATTGAATCTTTAGACAATAATTGTAAAAAATTGCAATCAATATCTGTATGCTCAAGGCAATCGATTAATCACGAAGAGAACAACTGTGAAAAAGAAATCTTATTAAAAGGAGGCAGGATATCCTGCAAATACACTTGGATCAATTTAGAAGACAACTATGTAACCTGGTTAGCTGAACTACATCAATATTTAGCCAGCCTTCTCAAAGAAGAAATAATCACATTAACAAAACATGGGGGCACAATATCTAGAAAATTACACAGAATATTCTTAGTAAATACTACATCAAGTAAAGTAACATTTCGAAACAAACAGCTTCTTCATTCTTCAAATCCGAAGTTCCTCAACGAAGTTAAACTTAGTTTGAAATAGGAACAACACCCATGATTTACGGTCAATGTAAAGCATATCAAATTGAACCGACTAGAAAGTCGGCATTTGTCTCCCTATTGCAAACCTGATCATCACTACATCGATAAGTACTCATCCTACTACTATCTGGGTATGGAATCACTCGGCATGTCTTTGCATGACAACTAGCAGCAGCTGCTCCCTCTGAAAATCAACATCCTCCAAATGTCATTAAATTTACGAATTACAATTAATTAAGGTTTTTAGTCGAGGTGAAAAAAAGTTAATGGCATGATCGGGATTTGAACCTACGATCTTCGGCTAGATACGCTGCTGCTGTATTTCATTTGTCGTCGAGAATCCAATCTGATTACACATTTGTAAAATGGCAAAATGGAAAATCATAAGATGAGGTTGAGATAGGAAACTGATGTCCGACTGGATCATCGAGGTCATGATAGCTCAAGTGGCAACAGTGTATCTAGCCGAAGATCGTAGGTTCGAATCCCGCTCATGCCATTGACTTTTTTTGCTCTCGACTAAAAACCTTAATTAATTGTAATTCTCTGAATGTTTCATCTAGGGGTGGAGGAGTTATGTCTCCGTTTTAATAACGAGACTTCTTTTAAACAATACTTATCTCAGTATTTAGGAATGTGTGGACCCAACAATTGCCCCTTCTTTCAATTGTTCCCTTTAGATAAGTTTATTATTCCAAGTTAGTTACAGGACAGTTAACGGACAGTAAAAATCAAAATATTAATTGTTATAGAATAATCTGCACTGTGAATAGGAAAGTTATTCTTTGTAACCATTTTGTGTTATTTAGCAATAAAGATTCTTTTTTAAAAAGTCTTTTGTCTAAATCTTATACATAACTTATATGCACTGTTTTATGTCTATTCTGAAATTAAACACCTGAGGTATAAATGAGAAACCAGCCTTTTAAGATATTAACTGTTTTCATGTAAAAGCAGTTAGAAACAGATCGAGATGCTCAAATGGCTGCAGGATGAAAAATACGAACAAAAGACCTGAAAAATAAGTAGAACTTCGCAGAGGGTCAGCAATGACCTCAGTTGATTATTGGCCCTTAAACTTGCCATATTTCTATTATTATTATAATTTTCTGTTGTATCCAGAAAACTAACCTCAAACTATTGTTGAGAGCGAAATCCCTGCCACTTTTTATGTAAACAATAACACTTAACAGAGATCTTCACATGCTGTTTTTTCATCCAACAAAACATTACAGACGTTTTTATTCTAAATGGCAAAATCTGACTAACATACAAATAACAACAGAAAAAAATATGGAATATAAGAGACCTCTTAAATGATTAATATCATTTTATTAATCCAGAGTGGCTGTCAATGGGTAGCTTTCTTTATAACACTACATTATATTATGTATAATGTCACAATCATTAAGTCAAATACAATCTGCTGGCTGTATATAATATATGTACAGTTCGTAGAGGTAATAAATGAAATTAAAAAAAAATAAATAAATAAAAAAAAAAATATATATATATTTATATATATATATAAAAATTTTGATCATTATGGCCTAACTTTTAAATATTAAACTGATATGGGATGTAATAAAAAAATTAAACCTGACCACTTGACTGGCTGATGGTGAGATGACCATTCCTTGATGTTCAGAAAAAGTGTACAATTTTTCATTGTATAATATTGTAATTTTATGATTGCTGGTAAATGATAATAAACATTTTTTCAAATGTATTATTTAAAAAAGAAAAAAAAAAGAAACTGCAATTGTTATATTTTTTCTACTTCCTATGCACATTTTGTTTTTATCTCATTGAGGATGATTTTTACTGATTACAATGCCTGGGACATGGCTGATTCTTTTCATTCATAAAAACTAAATGGATTTATTTTACATTCATCATTCCTTAACCCAAAAATATCATTTTGTTATTATATTTTACTTGTTTGTAATAATTAAACAAAATATTTTAATTCTTCTGTTGTTCATGACTTGATCATAAGGTGGCGCATTCTACAGATTTGTCCCTAGACTGACATTTCAAATTTTACCTCCAAATTATATTGAATTAGCCCTTGTTTTTTCTGGACAAAATATTTTATTGAATGTTTTATAAATAAATGCGAAATAATATTATTGTTAAATTAACAAAAAATTCACGTGTGAATGCAATGTTGGTGTGCGGCAGATCACAAGATGGGTTTGACAATGGAAGACTTACTTTTTGTGTAAATCAATCTAAAGATTTTTGTAATTTTTTCTCCCGCGAGAATCAAAAATTGTGTCGAAAGACACATTGGAAACATTATAACACTTAATCTTCAATTTAGCTTTATACTTTTGTACAACGGACACCGGACTCCTCAGGGCCAAGTACTATTCAGCAGGATATTCTATGATTTTATGTATACGATTTCGTTTTGTTTCACCAGGAGGAAAATCATCAACTGCGTTAAATACAAAAAAAAAAAAAAAAACAAAGCTACGGCTCAAAAACCAATAAACTACAGTTGAACGAAGGCATAAATCCAAATATGAGCCCATGCAGTGTAAATATCGTTAAGGTTAAAGTCAAAGGTTGTGTCTTGGAGAGGCACAGTGGGAATAGTTGAATATCTAGGTCTGCATTTAGATCGGCGTTTAACTCGGAGCTTATTAATATTAATCCTATGTTGAACCTTTCCTATTCACTCCTATCGCAGCTACGCCCGTTTCTAAACTGACAATCTAAATTAAAAATCGACTGCTGTAAAACAATAAAAATCCGGCCAGTATTAATTTCTAACCTAAGTTGAGTATAAATTACTTAAAACATATTTTAACATTTACATCAGACCCAATAACGTATTCTCTTTGGCTTCAAAATCCTTCAAGTTGATCACACCTTCTTGGCTGTGTTATCCGATGTGAATTTACTAATTTCATTTTTAAAAAATTTAATATTTTAATGAAGTATTAATCGATTTACGTTTTCACGACTTGTTACCACTTCGATCCTCCCGGACACCAACTCTCCATCTCAACCTAAAGAGTGGATCGAAGTTACGATAGCTCAAGTGGTAGAGTAGCGGCGTATTTAGCCGAAGGTCGTGGGGTTCGAATCCCGCTCGTGGCACTGACTTTTTATCTCAACCAAGATCTTACATAGAAAGAATAATTAATTTTAATGAAGGTTTTACGGTAAATAGTCATCATCGTCAATGAGTGACACTCGGGAGAAAAGCACACAAATAAAATAAAATGAAATATATAATTTATTCGTAAAGTAATAGAAAGACATACTCACAAGCGCAAATATACTCAGAAATCAATTTGTGTGAACAATAACTTTTATTTAAAGGTAATCTAGCTTTCCACCAGTTTAAAGTTTTAGCGGAACTTATTTTTGAAAACCTCCATTGTCTTTAGTTTACAAAGAACGAGCGGAAGTGGTGGGTGGGAAAACACATCCCTAGCTAATAGAAAACCAAGTTTTTTTTGGTCAATTTCCGACTTTAATAGCACTGGTTTTGTACATTATATACCAAAGAAGAAGGACATAATAAACCATTCCTTTCCGATCCCACTAAATGTACAACTTTTTTTGGATGTAATCCAGCTCGGTGGGTCGCTGCGTTTTCCTCTCCGAACGTTGCTGAAATGCACACACGTTTCATTTGTTCCTTTTCGGTATTGTTGACTTATGATTTGTTAGAAAGGAAATTTTAAATGAATCTTTCTTGTTTTGGCCAACAAGTTGGATTTAGTAAATCATAACGTCTCATACGTCATAATAACTAATCGATACGGTGAGCAGAAAAAAAAAATTGTGTAACAAATCGTTGAGAGACAACCAAAACTAAAACAGAACTATTTGACTGCATTCCATATCATAAAATATTTCCAAGATGAACACTTTTCACTGCGTTATCAATCTTTTTAAAAATGGATCTTTTTCTTAGTCAATGTGTGACACACTCTGACAAACATATCCAGCTGATCTCTGGTGCTTAACTGACATGTAAAATGTCGATGTCTCGTGAGCTATTTGTGACAAAAGCTTCAATTTAGTCATCATCATTGGTTGAAGGACTATCAGAGTGCTTTGAGTCTTCCAAATCAAAATTTCTGCTTCTCAACCGAGCGCTGCACTTACTTGTGCTTCCTCTTGAAGCTTCATAACAAATTTTCCTTGCAGTCTGACCTTCTGACCCTTAGTAATAAAAGGAATAAGTAAATGACGAAAATGTTCTTTTCCCTTCATTTTAATTAGCAAAACACCTTGTACAAATACGAAATCCCGAATGAAACCAGCGAATAAAAACACTTCGACTAACCATTTTTTCAGAGCGTGTAAATGGCTAAACACACATTGCTTCAAAAGACAGAAGGGATAAACTCGTAAAGCGAACAAACACACGAAAAAACTAATGGTAAATTGATCTGTCTGGATATGGATCATGAATTTGAGAAGTCAACAGAGCCTGGTTAACAGCGTGAACAGGCGGACCAGAAGTGAATTATGAAGGCCCAATATAAAGTTTTCATAGAATAATTCGCCCCTTAGACTTTTCTCCGAAGCTGGCTAGTCCGAGCACGTCTTACATAAAATACAATATTGCTCTAAATGTTCTTAAAAAAATAAAAACAATAAAGACAATGTTTAATGTTTTTTTATTGTTACATTTTGTATTTGTTTATTTTTGATATAAGCAGTAAAAATAAGTTTTAAGAGATAGTGGTAGGATCAAAAGGTAGATTTGCTTCATGGCTTGACCATTCTGCCAACACAGTATGTATTTTGATGGTTAAATAAATATTAAACCTAAAATGTTTTTATGTATATTTGTTATTTGGTACTACTACAAAAGAAAAATGCTCATATATGAAAGGTGGACAAATCTGGTCATGTACTATCTAAAAAATGACCATAGTATCACGTTTAATCATATCAAATACAAAGAAGTAAAATCTTAATATATAATTAATTAAATATTTTTTATGTAAGGTTGAAATGAAAAATTCAGTGCCACGAGCGGGATTCGAACTCACGACGTTCGGCTAAATACACTGCTACTCTACCAATTGAGCTATCGAGACTTCGATCCACTCAGACACCAACGATCTTAACTAGAACCTTTCGAATTTTCCCTACTTTTTGCCGAAGTCACGATAGCTCAAGTGGTAGACACTGACTTTTTCATGTGGTCAATAGAGCACTTAGTATAATTGATTTAACATCTATGTTTTAATGAAATTTGTTATCAGAGCTTATTTTCGAAAGCGGTCGACATCAAAGTCCAACTATTTCTGAAGGCAACCAGTTCGAAGCTCCTGTCGAGTGAATCGTTTGAATTTCAATTTTACCCCTTTCTCCTATTAAAATTAGAATAAGTTCATTACGATCCTCTCATTCACAGCAATTGGTACATCTCCGTTGTGATAGATTGATGTTCGTTGTGATAGCGACATGAAAGCGTGTCGACTTTCATCCCGTTACACGTAGGATTTTAGCCGGCACGCATGTAAAACGTTTCTAAAACACGTACACATTGTACTGTAAACAATCAGGGCCTGCATCAATCACAATGACGCATTATTCATTAGTTGCTGAAATTAGTTTTCTTCCAACGAAAAGTTCAACGAACTAGTGCATCTTGTTAACGCGTTCACTTGTTAAACGAAACCCAGTTTTTTCTTCACCATTAAGCCTGCATTAAATAATAATATAAATAGATTTTAATGTATATTTGCTATTTATTTACTGTTACAAAATTACATTTCTCATTTTGTGGATAAATTTGGTCACGTAGTATCTAGAAAATGACATCATCACGGTTATTCCTAACAAATTCAAACAGGTAAAAGCTTAATAAGTAATTAATTAATCTTTTTTGTGTAAGGTTTTGGTTGAAATGAAAAGGCAGTGCCACGAGCGGGATTCGAACCCACGACGTTCGGCTAAATACACTGCTACTCTACCTATCGTGACTTCGAACTCAGACACCATCTCCTTCGAACTATAATAAATCAAGTCATCAGAGGATAGATCAAGTCTTGTCTAAACCAGAATGTTAAGTGTTTAAAAAAGAATTTTAATAATATTTCAAAAATAATAATTAAAAGCGTATTAAATTAAAAGAATTCGAAGCATCTTTGAATTGTCAGTCCCTCCACGTTTTGTGCTATTTGATTTTAATTAACACCCGGCCGGTCTGATATTTTAATCAAGTTATAAAGATACAAACTTCAGACCGAAGTTTCGTCCGTGTCCGTACTCAAAGATCACCAGGTTTTCGTTTTGAATGCGAAATTGTTTTTAAAATGTTTCCCTTTCGCTGTTTTTGAAACTTTATCTTAAAAATTTCCCAATGAATTGGTTAGAAGTAATATCGGAGCGATGAATTTTTCTTGCTGCCCCCTTTTAAAAACACCTTGTTATCTTTCAGGAGTTTTTCTTTAAAACAACATATTTTTCTTTAATTACTTCAAATTTTATCCATTGACTAATAAGCAGTTTTATCGACCGGAACAACTGCTCAGAAAATATTCACGAATAAATAATGGCTTGCTTAACAGGGCTTCATGCCAGACAGAACAGCATTGTAAAATCCACTCACTGGATTCCTGTGCAGGAACAGAAGAACTTTATTTCAAAGTTCGTAATGGCGTGTTTTTACTACTTTGTTGACTATTTTCATATCCAGGCTTTCAAATAGGCTGACCTATTTTATTTACTGCTGTATTGTTTTTGTAATTTATTTTCTTGGTGAATGATTGTAAATGACTATCGAGTACTGCAAGACCATTTGTAACATATTCAAACGAACACAAATTTCACTGTTTCATTGTTAATTTATTTACGCAGTGAATAACGATCCATTAAGTCATGCGGCTTGAAAACTTTGAGTCTAGTTAGATGATGGAGAAGGTGGACTGCCTGGACACGTTGACATGGCCTTTAAGCCTCTTTTGATGGGCAAAGACGGCTTGTAGGATTGTTTACTCAACTGGACACAAGTTGAAACATTAATTTCTAACTTGCAGATTGATCATTCTCTTGTCGGCAATTTGCTGGCGTAGGACCAGAGCTGGATGTCAAAGTTCACGGTCTTGAGTACTGTTGATAGAGTACCTTACTTTTGAAGAACAAAGAAGTAATGCTGAAAAGCCTATTCTAATTTTTCAGACAATTTGTTTTTAAAGACATAAAAAATATACTAATTAAGTTTAACCAGGTGAACAACTGGAAGTCATTTTACTTCTACAATGCTTCCATCTGCCAAATAACTGTAAATTAAAATGCTGTATCTTGTTATTGTTTACACCAGCTAGCAGATATAGTCGATGTTCGTTGACATTGGATTTATCTATCGTACTTCGGCATTTTACGACCTTCAGTGTATACACCTTTCTCAGATCCTCCAGATCTACAGGACTACAGGGTTATGAACTTGCAGTTCGATCGTTCCCGTTCATCCTGGTCATACTCACGCTGACATTGACTGTTAAAGGAGTTTCAGCATTTCGGATCCATTGGTTAGTCTGTGTCTTTCTCTGTGTGTACCTCCTTTTTTACAGATCCGTTTATCATCAGCCTATTGACGTTCGTTTTTCTCTTTCTCTCATCGCTGCTTCTCCATTTTCAGTTACCAGTCGGATCAAATCCGGATATGGTCAAGCTCGTCAAAGTTTGACAATATGACTGGTGCTGTATCATCAAATAGTATGCTTCATTTATTTCTATTTCGCTTAAGGCATGAGCTTATACCAGACGGTACTTTATTGAAGAATGTACCTGCTACTGTTATGCCTTGCGTGGCATACGGCAATCGTGTCATTGTAGAAAAAGCTGAATCCATTCGTAAATTTACGTACGAAAGCGAAGTGCTTTGCTGCTCGCCCAGAAAGGTTTTTCCATAATGACTTCAGTGGTCTTTCAATTATTTCAGTGGACCTTTCTTTCTTTGTATAGAGTACTTTATGAAAATTAGACTTGTAATGTCACTGGGTTTAGTACTATTGAAGTCCATTTTCTATTTCTTCTTTTATTGTGAAATATGAGTATATTTGCTGTGTTTAAATGGGGAAGTTTTAAGTTTGTCCTGGATTGTTTCCGCTCCTTACTCTCCTACTTCTATTTCGTTGTCCAGTGAGACTTCTTCATAAATGAAATGATCAATCGTCGGTACTATGACATGAAATCAAGTTAGTAAAGTTGATTATTCCAAGTAAATAATTTGATCTGACGAAGAATATTCAGAGACAATGTAACTTATCCTACTGTAACTATTACTTCTCAATAAAGAAGTAATGTAATAAAATTTCACTCGAAAATTGTGGTGCACCAGTTACTTAATTATAACCTGAGAATAAAACGGATTACGTGTTTTTTTACGTTCAGTTAGCCCTTATGAATATACCATAGTGCAATTTGACATGAATGCACGTGAAATTAGACCGATCAAAAATTTAACGTCAAACATTTCTTCGTCAAATAAAGCAAACAACGGGCTGATGAGGTTTCGTGCCCCGGGTAGGAATAATTCCATGGTAAAAGTCGCACTCGGGATTCCATCTTTCCGATGAAGTGATTTGCCTCCTAATATCGGGGCATGATGAGATTGAATCATTTCGACAATTTTCGATTCGTAAAAATTGGCCCTAACTTAATTCGTTTCAAGTTGGATAATAAATAATTCACGATTCATTCCTTTTATTAAAATATTCTCCTGTATTTCTTTTAAACAATTCTTAATCCTCCTGATGAATCAACTGCACTGCGTTTTGATATGAATGTTTTTTCATACTCATATTAATTCACAAATTTACAGGGTGTCCTTTTCAGATAGCCCTGCTGAATTTCTCTTGAACCAATGACGCTATTTAAAAGAAATAAAAAAGTACGTTTTAAAAACTTTAAACTTTTTTTTGGAGAAAAGTCATTCAGAGTACCTCTGGCAAGTTCAACTTCAAAATTTCAAATCCGACCATATACATCTTGACATCTCATTTTAAAGGACTTTTAAGCTGGAAACAATGGTGCGATTGGATTTTAAATTGATCAAAAATGACAATGTTATGGCAAAAAGAGTGAAAAAAACCCCGCCAAATTTTTTTTGGTTTCCTCTTCATTAATCACATTTTACGTTCGAACTGCCTGCCTTGCGTAGATTTGCTCTTTTTAACCACTCTTCACCTGTGCTCAGAGCGATAGAATCAGGGGAGATGGAATGACAAGCATTTTCTATTCTTTGCGCAATTCTTCAACAGTTGCTGGGTTACGATTGGCGTAGACACTGGTTTATAAATGGCCACACAGAAAACAGTCAGCTAAGTTAATCTGGTGACCAAGGGGCTAATAGATCGGACGCCACAACACTAAAAATTGTGTGTGGGTATCCAATAAAGCTGGAGAATTATTCTTTGTTGTTGTTGCAGACATCGTATAATAGCGTTGTTAAAACCTTCCTTAAAAAATTGAAGAAATAAGCACCATTTAAATTATTTTCGTAGAAATAAGGCCCAATTAATTTATTTCCGAGTTGTCCACACCAAACGTTGAACTGCCACCTGATCATAACGAGAGTATCAAATTCTCGGATTTTCTTAACCCCACGATCAAAAATTCCGACGGTTTATGCCAATAGAGGTGAACTTGGATTCATCAGTTCATAGGGTGTATGAAAGAACATTTTCTTCAGCCTCCCAATCTTTTCATCTTTACGCAAGGTAGGTAGGTAGTTTGAATATGAAATGTGATTAGTAAATAGTAAACAAATTTTTTGTCCAATTTACAATCTGTTTGAACAAACGTTTTCAGCGTAAAAATTCTTTTAAAATGATTACCAGGAAGATGATCGTATTTGAAATTTTGCAGTTGACCTGGGCCTGAGGTACCCAGTATGATTTTTCTCCAAAAGATGGTAACAATTTGAAACTAGACTAAAACATATTAAACACTTTTTTTTTCATTGGCGTCAAGAGAAATTCAGCTGGGCTAACGAAAAAGAAAACCCCGTATATTTTATTGAATTGAAACTCGTCTATTTTATTTTTCCAGACAGATTTTAACCTTTATAAGATTAGAACAATGGCACCTGTTAAATTGACAACGGCCGACTTCCAAAAGAATAATTAGTCACGTTGTGTTATTACGGTCAATTAAAGGGGTTTCGACTGTTAAAATTAATTTCGTTAAATTAGTAATGTTTCAACTCCGTTTCAAACTTAATACACTTCTTTACATAAAAGTAATATAAAACCAATTAGCGGAAGAAGGAGAGTTCTCTTGGATTAAAAATCTCAAGCATTGGACAAAAGCACCAGGCGTTCTTAAGTCCAAAAAGGAAATCGAAGGAAATCTTTTCTCTCAAGAGATGAGGAAAATAATAGGCCTCTACACGGACCTCTACCCTCTTAACGACCTTCTAAGGAAGATGGGCAAAACCGAGACAGGCCGAATCTGAACCAGAGACATCCTTATATCCTTTGAGAATGTGCGTGGTGTAAATTGTCCGGCCGCAGTAGAGGGAGTATATATATGTTTTCAGCGGAAAGTACTGTCTTCACTCGACAGCGAAATTGTACGTCACTGTTGGCATTGATGTCGGCAGTAGTTGGTTCGAAAGTGATCATATGTGCCTGTCCTCACAGCTCGGCTTCATACGTGATATGCGTTGAGCCGTTAAGCGACCACGCAGACCGGGGATTATTTGATTAACGACCCACTATTATTCGGTGATTAAAATTTCAAGAAAAACTTTTTAACTGTTATACTTGTGGTTGTTAAGTTTGATAATAAAAGGTTGAAAGGAAAATGTCTTTATTAAAAAAAAACTTTCAACAATTATTTTTAGAATATTATATTTTATTGGCAGTTTTCAGATGTTTGCACAGTCTACTATGGCAGGAATATTAATGCAATAACCATTTTTGAAACATACCATATTTTTTTACATAGCGTTGTTTTCAACAACAATGCAGCTGAATTTAATTAGACAAATATGAACTGTACCCAGTTGTTAAATCCATTACAGTTCGTGGTCCGATTGACCAATTAACTTTTTTCAATTAATTAATCTTTATGAAAGGTGTTGGTTGAGTTAAAAAAGTCGGCGTCGTACCCACGACCTTATGCTGCGCTATACTAATATCTTTCATAATTAATTGGTCAATAGGACCACGAACTGTAATGGATTTAATCATTAAAATTGAAGTACATCTTTACGAAAGCTCTCCATGGCCATTTCATTCGTCTCCGAGAATCAAATAGATTACAGGATATTGAGAAAATGGCAAAAAGGTGGAAAAATTCAAAAATTCGAATGATGGTGTTGAGATGGGAAGTTAGTGTCTGAGCAGATCGAAATCACGATAGCTCAAGTGGCAGAGCAGCGGCGTATTTAGCAGGGTCGTAGGTTCGAATCCCGCTCGTGACACTGACTTTTTATCCAACCAATACCTTTCATAAAGGTGTATTCAGTTGGTTAACCACCGATTCCTCCAAGTTCTTACATCGATTTTTCTCAAATCCAAAAGTAGTAATTGAAATTTATGAAATTTCTTCATGTTTTTTGCGTGCCTGAAGTTTCTTTGCCTATCCTCGCAGTTCGTCTGTCAGACGTGATTTATCATTTCACTATCTTCAGTTTCTCTGTGATTCTGTTTCGCTTTTACAAGGTCTTAAGAGGAGCATTATTACTCACAACTACCCATCAAAACCAGCTTAACTTCAAGGGACAAGTTCCAGCTAGTTGCTACGTATACGTACCAATTCACTCGATTTTTCTCTCCGTTATATCTCTGCTTATTCTTAAGATGGGTTTTTCAAATGCGAAAGATACATGTTATCGCTTAGCGTATTGTAAAAATTTAAGCAATTAATATTAATAGTAATTAATGTTTCGAAATGGGACAATGCCAAAAATTGCATTTCTGTTAATGGCTGACTCACTGATCATAAAAATTACTTATATACTTATAATACTTCCCAGTCAGTACTTCCCGAATAGCTAGAAACATGAAATTCGGTAAAAAAGGTGGGCTTTATCTAGCAAAAACCACCTCAAACCGAACAGTACAAACAAACAAGAAACTACTACACAAAAAGGGTGAAACATTAACAACTCCAAAATTAGGATATTTATAAATAACACATTTAACACTAACCAAAGCCATAAAAAAATAAATTACATACAAAACAGTTTGCTATTTTAAAAGGGCTGACGTTCACAAAGTTCAATAAAACAATAAAACAAATCGGTTACCACTTAGGCATCATAAGCTAATCGTCCACTTCGTCAGACACAAAATATTTGATTTTATCGCTAATAGTGTGGAATTGTTCATTCGCAATAAGACTGTAGATAAAAATAGCGGGTGTATGCCGACCAGCGTGGTCAAACTACAATAGTCGTATAAAAAAATTAAAGGTTTAATCAGCTCATTACATAAAACGTCCATTTCAAGAAAAGCCAACGATTAAACAGTATACTGAGGGGTTAATAATTTTTTCATTTCCAAAATTTACAATGAAAGGCAAAAAGTGGCCATTATTAATATTTTTAATTATCTCTTAAACAATCCTCTATTGATTATCTTACAACAATATTGCACTTTCTTCTTCTTCAATCACTTTCTAAGGGATTAGATGTAAATAAAACACAGATAAAATCTTCCACTTGTGTAAACGATTGGAAATTTGTTAGGTGATGGTTTTAGTGAAACATATTCGGGTAGAATCATACTTGAAGATGGACGAAGTGAAGCGTACGTGGCAAGGGTGCTTAATATTCCCAGAACAACTGTCCGAAGGGTCTTCCATCGCTACGAACATACTGGAGGTTACTCAAGAAGGCAATCACGGCACCATCGTATGGCATCTAAAAAAGATGACCGTTTATTGTTTTGAATGTACTCCATAATGGCCATTCTACCTCTGTGAGATCAAGAAACAACTTCAACAGTTAGAAATGTTAATGCCAGTTTATGCACTGTAAGGCGAAGACTTTCAGGATTACGTTCGAGAAGGACACTGATCTAGCACTTCCTACAAGGCACAGAACGGTTAAGGGTCGCAAGAAATCAGAGCCATTCTGGGGTCTGAGCAAGAATGGACTAAAAGCTTGTTTTGGGGTGAGTCAAGGTTTTGTTGAAGTTTTCTGACGGGCGAGAGATAACTGGGAGAAGAACAGGAGGGCGAAAACTTGTTCTTCACTGAGGGTTCCATAACAGCTGAGCGATACATTGATGTTGTGTTACCAGAACAAGTTGTCTCTCATATGCTTCTAATTGGAAACGGTTTTATTTTTATGACAATGCCTGTCACAGCTAGCATCGTAAGGGAGTACTTGGAACAAGCTTCAATTCAGAGTTTTGAATGGCCAACATGCAGTCCCGACTTAACCCCTACCGAAAACCATGTATGGGTTGCAAAAGGGGGTAAAATGTCGCCCAGTGGTTTGAGAATTTGCAAGAATTAAGAATGGCGAGTATGAAGAAGATGGCGTGGGAAGAGCAGAAAAACATTCCAGCACTACACATGAATTCAAAAATTACTATACAAAAATATCCTGTTAAAAAAATAATATAAAAAATTATAACGATTGCAAGTATTTACTAAAACGAGTGTGGCCAGTTTTTGTCTTTCAGTGTACATACCTACTTCACTAATGACCTGGATATCTTTATGGTCTGAATGAAAAAACCAATTCGATTGTTATTTTCCAAGCTTTCGACATATTTTAACAACATCATCAGAGCAAAACAATCTTTAAAATGAAATTTGTCGATTTTGTCGATATCTTAAAGATTGTTTACCATTATGATGGACCTTACAATAGGTCGAAAGTTTGGCAGATAACAATTGAATTTGTTTTTTCATTCAGACTATACCGGGATACAGATTATTCGTGAGTAAGAAGCTAGTCGATACATTTAAAACTTTTAAAAATGAACAGCTAATTTTTTTCACTCCCTGTATCTATCTATCCCTCTCTACTTATCGCCTACCTCTCTTTCACTCTTTTGACCTTTCCCTTCTACCTCTATTTACCTGTCTACATACAAGTCTACTCATTACATATCTATCTATCAATCTCTGTCACTCTCTCGCTCTCTCTTACATTATTATCTATCACTATATTATCTCTCCCCAATCTCGATTCAAAACTTCGTACAATCAGCGCCACGTAAATGTATGAAGTGATCAATGTCGAGGGAGGAAATAGAGAAATAGTCCGTACTGAATATATTTTAACATTGGAAGTTATCAATAGAGTTCGATGCTCGGAAATGTCTACCGGGTTTCTACTGATATAAAATAAACTTTTCTAAGTAAGAGGTTCCATTATGTACGGGAATCGGGTTGATTGGAAACGATGGAAGGTAGATTCATCACCCATCAGACCTCAACATGAAATTTCACAGTTCATTAAATAGTCTTTATAAATAAAATTTGAAATTAAAAGAGTGGCGGAAGTGTATAAACGAAGTTGAGCCGGGTCTGCAATTGTTCACTTTTTCACGAAAAGTTTGTAATAAAAGCACTTCGCTCAAACAACCGACCTCCTTTTCATTAAAAACAAAACTGAAAACATTGAAAACATACAAATCAAATTATTTTTACATAATCCTACATTAATAATAAATATGAATTTGAAATAAAATATTTGAAAATATAACATATCTATGATTTATTCACAGCATTTCTCTTCCTTTTGAAATTACTTATAAAGACTTGGGTATTATTTTTAACTACAAATTAAATTTTATTGCCCACATTTATCATATTAAATCCTCCGGTATAGGGATAGGGATAAGAGAGGCGGCCACAAGGCCTACTGCACCTCGACCTAAAAAGATCTATTACGTTCCTCTATTAATTGTAACGCACTGGCCAGCTTCAGGTTATTAACCAGCCTCCACAGCTTTGCTAGTGGTTCCTTGGTGTAGGATCATGTTTGTGATTTTTCTTGTCCTAGTTCCTGCACCTACACTGCGGTCTTTTCCTCTTCTTGGCAATATCTGCACAGTGTTTCCTCTGTTTGTACTCTTATCCGGTACATGTGCTTTCTTACGTGGCAATGCTCTGTCAGGAGTCCAATCAGAATCCTGGTTCGGTTGCGGTTGCCTTCCAGGTTTTGGACTTATTAAGGATCCAGTCTAAGATGTATCATCTTTTGTGGCAGGCTGCTAGGTCGCAGTAGGGTTCTGGGCCCATACAGTACATGTTGGCTCCCTTTTTGGACAATTGGACAACGTGTCAACCTTTTCGTTGCCACTATGCACCGAATGTTCAGGGATACAGTTTGCCTTCGCCTCGCATGAGGCTAAGACCTTGAGAGCTGTCAGAGAAAATGACTATCTTCCGGGAATGTATTCCTAACCTTTTTATTTCTCTGGCAAATGGTTCGATCACTATGATTTCAGACTGGAAAACTGTAGCATACTTGCCCAGGTTTACCGCCAGTTCGATTTTGGGGTTCATCCCAAAGACTCCCCCCACCTCTGGTACCATTGCCGTCAGTAAACTAGTAGTATATGATTTGTCTTTAGTGGTGTTCCCTTGGCCCATTCTTCCCGTTCTGGTATTAGTACTTTGTACTTCTAGCAGATGGTTGCCCATTTATTCTGCGTACTGATGCTCTGCTTCTCCTTGGATTGAAATGTAAATTGGTGGGAGGTTTAGGTAAACTTCCAGGACCGCAGTTGGCGTTGTGCTCATGGTACCAGTGACACTGAGACACGATTGTCTTGCTGGCGGCTAAGTGGTACACTCCAGAATAAAAATGTTCGGTTTCTTATCCTGTTACTCTTCTGACCTTCTCTTGATTATTCTTTACACTCTTTTTACAGGATGTTACACGGTTAAATGTCAATGGTGGATTAACGAAATAAAATATAGTTTAGTGCCACCAGGACAAAGTTTTCAACTGAGTCTTTCCGGAGATATTAACATTTGTGTGATCTTAGTCTAAAATCAGATGTTTTCGTACAAGATCTTAATTTCTCAGCGTTAACGGAATTAAAATAAAAATCTGAACTTTATTTCTCAAACTACATTAAATTTACCACAAGGCAAAAACATTTTAGGATGTTACGAGGTTTTATTAAATAGTCCATACTGAATTAATCTTCTTCCAGCAGTACGTTCAGCAAATTGGACACATTGAAATTCCTGGATGAATCGATTGAACAACAGTAAGTTACCTGTTTCGCAAAAATCTCAAAGCCAAATTTCTCGAAAATCTCTTGCAGCATTTTGTACGGTCTCCGATGGCAATAGCCGCAACCTGATGGAACATCTACGCCAAACCAGGCGCAACATCCTCCTAGCTCAGTTTATTGTTTCAGAATTAAAAATGAGACTGAATAAAAATGTTAAATACGGTAAAAATTAAACACTGAAAATTCCTTTATCCAAGTTTTGGATTAATAATTAAGTGTATTTACCTATAATTGATATTTTCAATTTAAAATATACCATAAACAAACATTTATTGATAAAAACAATGAAGCAAATTAATGGCCGAATTTTCTGGAAAAAAATCAATTGGGTGGAATTTTGCGCCTCTCAGTGATTTTATAAACTTCAATCTGTACAATTTAATTTTCTCAGAATTCTTGTTTATAAAATAGGAGCAAATCACTGTTACTGACTATAGACAATTTGAGTAGTATAATTTACTTCCTCCAGAGACACGTAGACTTCACCTGATTTACTTACTCTTTACTTACAGTCATTTTTACTTAGTCAAATAAATTTTTCAGTACCGACCTACTTGACCAGGCCTAATAAGCTCTTTCATATTCTCTAAAATTCTATTAACGATAGTAAAAATACAGAATGAATCTTTCAGCCAATAGCATTCCAAATCTTGCCATTTTTATTTTTCGTTTTTCTTCATTCTTCAGTCGCTGTGATCAGGCATGTTAAGTCTTGAATTATTATATATATTTTAAGTTAAATTATCTTTCATTATTTTTATAACAATAAAATGGTTTTCATATAAATTATTTAAGTTGCACTTTTGTACGTGTTTGTATATAAATTCCATGTACTTTATATTATTTTTAATTAAAATTTTTACTGAAATTTATACAAAATAATCTTATTTTTCCTTACTCAATCAATATAATTTTATGTAACTATTCTAATATTGCTTATATAATATTTTAAAATATGTTATATTATTTGCCATGCTAGTTTAAAAATTTAAAATAACACTGATAAATTTGTTCTTTTTTATGTATATTTTATGAAATTTCCTCTAAGCTATTTTCGTACTTTACGTGCAGGTTTAATACTTCAGTAATTTTTGCATTTTTTAGTTTCGCTTTTGTCTTGTTATATATTTTTATATCGCAATCTCTACGTTTAAACGTTTTATGTAATTTGGATTAATTTCCTAAAATATATTAATATTATTATATGGGTTTTTATCGCTTCGGTTCAATAATACTGTTTCTTGGTTTGACTCCAACTCGGCTGCGGTGTCCGAGTGGTTAAGGAGTTGGACTCGAAATCCAATGGGCTTTGCCCGCACAGGTTCGAATCCTGTCCGCAGCGTTTATTTTTTTTTCACTTGGCAACCTTTTTAAAAATTTTATGTTGGTATTTTCTGGTTTTTTATTCAAGTTCGAACTAAGATGGCTGTTCATAAAAACGTTTTTTGCATTTTAAAATTATGTAAAAATAATGTTTTTTACAATTGATACATGATCATTACAATTTTTGTACATATGTAATCTATCTGATTTTAATCAATGTAAACTCACTTTTGTTTTCTTTAAATCACTCTTTTTATGAATAGAATTTGGTTTTCTATATCTTAAAAAAATGTCATTTACGCCCGGGAACGACAAGAGTTAATTTAATTACTTATTAATTCAAAAATTAACGTACAATCTTGAAAATCAAATAACACTGCACCATTCAAGACAATGTTATCGCTAAACGTAATTCAAGCCGTGGCCGAGGCTGTAACTGACAAGAAACAAAAGAAACCATCTCAATCAAAAAGATCAAAACCACAACGCAGTTACGAAAATTGCTGTATCTCGGAGCCATTTCTTTGAAGTTGTTGCTTTGTTTAATACATTTTTGTTTAAATATTATTACTTTAGTCAAGTTAGAGAAGAAACAAGTAGTGAAATTTTACAAAGGAATCGTCCTTTAAAGTTTATTCCTTTCATTGAGTTCAGTTCCTGTCATAGTTTTCTTTACAGGTTAATTTTTGGGAAGTTGTCTCCAATGTCGTGTTTAAAAATATTATTATTAATTATTACTATTAATTAATGTGTAATACATCGCAAATTATTACCGTCATAACAGTATTGAAAAAATTCAGTTGTTATCTGCCAAGCTATTGACTTATTTTTAGATCATCGTCAGCGCAAAACTATTTCAGAGAGGTGGTAATATGGTACAACTAAAACTTTCAATTCACTATATACCAATAATGGAATATAAAAAATCTGTATAAATACAATAAAAAATAATATAGTAATAATAATTTAACATAAAAATATATAGAAGAAAGACTGTATTGGATGGAGAATCAAATTTCGAAATTAATGATAAATATTATTTATCATTTTCCTTTGTCCTTTTCCAATATTTTGGGGAGAAGGAATCATGTGATAAGTAAACTAAAGAGGCCTCTGAAAATAAGGGTAGTTTTGCTATGAATGACCCGGAAAAACTTTGCTCATCCTCTTTATAAATCTGATCAACTGATAAGCCCTATTGCAAGTGTGATCAATATGTAGTTGGAGACAGAGATTGCAGCTATAGGATCATTCTCAAGCCCCTTGCCATTTTTATCCTAAACTGGTATTATTTGCCTACAATTTGTTTTTCATTATTATTACTATTAATTTTTAAGGGCGTTTTAACGGTCAAGTTCATTACACGTCCTAACATCCAAACTTATCTTAGGCTAGCTTGTTGACATTAATGTACGCAAAAACCCCATTTTAAGGTACATATAAAATTTAATTCATGTTCTTATCTAATTTTTGTTCCACAATTTAAATATTTCCCACAGGCTTGGCCTAATAATAATAATGGAGTTTGACTAGCAACAGTCCCAGCATGAGTTCTTTTTTTTAGGCGAACAACTACTAGGTTATCATCGCCTTTTGTAATTTAAAAAAAAATTAAATATTTAAATTAAAACGTCCTAATCAATGTACAGTAGATGCACATACACATACAATGCTTGTTTGTCTATTTTATGATTAATTTTATGGAGAGAGGTGACAGCAAATCCAAAAAAGCAGGGCGCTGGGGAGCCCCAAGACCCAGCATGAGTTCGTCGTTATCCTTTTTTCTTCCATTCAGATAACAAACTAATGATTCTTAACAATAATAAAATACAATAACACTTGCACCGGTGATGTTATTGGGCTCTTTTCATTCGCACAATAATTGGTGAATCCGATCTGGTCCTCCTAAACACAGGTGCAGCTACGCATATAGATTTTATCACAAGTAACCTTAGCGCGATAGACCTTTCTTTAGCCTCGCCACCCCTGGCTGGGAGATCACCACTAGAGAGTGACCACTTCCCGATAGTGTTGAGGACTTCCATCTCGAGAGGGATATATCGTGCTCCCGAGAAGTGGGGTCTGAAGAGTGGAGCTTATCGCCGCGAGGGTGTCGGCACCCGAATTAATGGGCAAGGTCTCTTTCAGAGGAAATCAACGACGCCGCATCCAGAGCGATCCACAGGAGTCTTTTGTAGACCCGAGTTCCTTGGTGGAGTTCTGGTGATTGTAGACGTGCCCACGCGGAGAAGAAGATAATGGCGTTCCGGTCCTTCAGAAGGCATCCGACGTAGGAGAATCTGGCTGATTTTAAAATGAAAAGAGCAAGGAAGAGAAGCTCCTTAAACAAGGCAAAAAAGACAGCCTGGCCAAGTATGTGTCGTAAATGACCTACCGTACTTCAGCTAGGGAAGTCTGGGACAAGATCAGAGCTTTCTCTGGCTGGTAGATACTGGCTGGATACAAACCACTGATCGTGAGTGTGTGACAGAGGCTTCGGAGTTGGCGCGTATTCAGCTCTAAATCATATTCCCAGAGCTTCCGGCACAGGAAACCTGAGATGGAACGTACTGGGTTTGATTTCAGTGGTGGAACCGATGAACAGTACAACATGCCCCTGACGATGGGGGAGATCATTTGGGCGCTCCCGTAATTCAAGCCCAGGGTGTGACCGTATCCCATATGAGATGCTTCGACACCTTTCCCATGGTGGGACGTGTCGACTGTTGGAATTATTCGACAACACATGGGACTCAGGCTCGTACCCCAGATCGTTGGCGAGAAGCGTTCATCATACCGATCCTCAAGAAAGGTAGGAACCCAAGTCTGGCAAAGAGTTACAGACCGATTTCGTTGACAACCTTCTTCAGTAAGATCCTGGAATCCATGGTGAATGGTCGACTGACCTAGCACTTTGAGACAAAGGAATTTTATAGCGAGTACTAACTTACTGAGTTCTGTAGGTATCGCTCCGCAGTGGTCATGTTTATCAGCTCGAGAGAGACGTTCAGGACACATTTTCAACAGAGAACGCGCTTTGGCCGTGTTTTTAGACCTTGAGAAGGCGTAGTGTTACTACGTGGAGATACTCGATTCTTCGGAAATATCACGATTTTGGACTGAGAGGTAAATTAGGTAAATTGCCATGGTTTTCCTGGATGCTTTTCGGAGGTTTCGAATCAGACTGGGAAACTTTCTTTCTAGGGATTAAATTCAAAAGAACGGTATCCCTCAAGGTTCTGTGATGAGTGTTGATCTTTTCTCGGTTGCGGTGAACGGTATCGCTGACGACGTCCCTCGGCAGATAAGGAGAATGCTGTTTGTCGACGACCTCTGCTTCTACCATTCAGGTAAAGATCTGGCAGAGGTCGGCGGTAAGATGCAATCGGCGATAAACGTAGTTTCTGCGAGAGCCAAGGAAACCGAATTTGCCTTCTCAACGTCGAAAACAGTGTGCGTCCACTTCCGCAGACCTATCTGGGTGGGGTATTCGTACTGTACGTTGAGACGGTTCCTCGTTCTATTATTTGATGAGAAATTTAGATGGCAGCTACACATCGTCGACACTGGCTGTTCTGATCGAGGATCTTTCATGGATGTATGACTTACTCTTCGGCCCGTAAAAGGTGATTGTGAAAGCTCGATAAGCTCTATTATCAGGGTCTGAGAGCAATCACGGGAGCGTTCAGGACTAGGCCCTTGGCCAGCCTCTGCTGTGAGATGGGGGGGGGATCATCCCTATCGAACTGTGGAGGGAACGATGCGGCTTGGTTCTTGGTTAAGCCGTGGCATCCACTGGCTGGAGTCATTCTTCAATGCCCGTACAGAGAAATCAACGATTTTCTTCAATCGCGGACGCGACCCCTCGGGATTCACTTCTCCTGGGGAGAGCTGGAGTTGCCCTGGGGACGGTGCTTCGTCTGGATGTCAGACTTACGCCGCCCTGGACTTTTCCTGCTGTACTCGTCTGTGACGATCTGTCGAACTTGCTCAAATCGTGTACACCGCCATACATCTACAACTTTTATGAACTTAAAAACAGATAAGCCGGTTTTTGTCTCGTTTTTACAGACGGGTCGAGGCCCAACGATGGAGGTGTGGCGTGTGTGTGGCGTGTGCCGTTTATCGAGAGGGAGAGGCCAAATTTTGGCCGTTGCCTCCTCACTGCAGAATTGTATGCAATTTGGCATCCTCCCGAGGCCGTGCAGACCGAGGAAGGTTCAGGCTTCCTCATGTGTACCGGCTCTTTGAGCGCTGTTTGGGTCTGCGTGACGGATACTCTGTGCCCCCTCTGGTTGTGCTCTTCCTAGGAACATATACCGAATCGAAGCGCCTCGGAAAAACGGTGGTTGCTGTCTGGAACCCTGGACTCGTCGGCCTGGAGGGTAACGAACACGCAGATCCTGGGGCGAAAGCCGGAATGTCTTACCCTCCCGACCGGACCATCGCGATCAGGCCCTCTGACGCTAAACGAGCTGTAAAAAAGATGATAAGAGAAAATGGCAGCGTTAATATATGCGTGAATATTCTTATTGTCATATTTATTTCTCGACCTCATGTACTTCCAGGTAATGTTGAATTTAATACCTTTATTGTTTTGGGTAATGTCTGTGTTAAACTATTTTATGTTTAATGTACATTTTAAGGTAACATGATTCTTATAGTTGTTAGAGACTACGTGAAAAAAGCCAAAAACGTCCATCGAGCCAATGAACAAACTTAGTAAGGTAGTATTTACCTATGTAAATAAGTACTGCAAATAAAAAATTTCATGCAATTCTTTCATAATAAAAACAATTTAAAACGAATTCCATTATGGTAAAAATCAGGTGATCTGCCTAATGAATGAAAATGTATAACAATAAAATTAATATATTGTTGCGTATTTTTATTAGTTAATTGAGTACTGCTCGTCATTTACACTTTATGCGCTATCGTTTTTGGTTTTGTAAAGTAACACGTTTGTCCTTTTTCAGTTTTGACTGAATGGTGGGAAGAATAATGATGAGGGAATGAAGGCAAAGCAATTTTCGGATGGAATTATCACTTTTAGATAAGTCTGAACATGACTTGGCAATGAAAATTTAAAATTCCCCATCATATTAAAACGTCTTCGTTGATTGTACAATCAAGGGAATAAACACTCCGCTCCTTTGAGGAGGATGTGGGCCCTGATGAGGACGCGGTCGCATTCATTTGATATTTTCTGTGGAAATCCCACGTTACGATCCACAATTTTGAGAGTGGAAGTGCCACAGATGATCCTTGTTTATGGCTGATTAACTCATCACCGGTGGGATTACTCTTCAGAAGGCTTTTAAGCCAGGCGCGAGCTGGTAGTGGTAGCGACCAGCGACTTTCCCCTGGCCCAAAATAAAATAACAATCCTGGAAAGAGTTAATATACAGTTACATGGTATAACATAATATGTTGCAGTGGAATTGTATTCGTTTCGTCTTTTGAAAAGGCGACTGCCATCTCGATCGCCAGATTGAAAATAAGTTTTCTTAAGCCTATATAATTCTAATAGAATATTTATTATGGCTCATTTCCCTTCGGTTCATCGTCAGTAGGCCAGATTTGGCCGTTTTGTACCGGTTTAAATCGAATTTCCTCCCGATCCTTCAAGCCGCCATGGACTGTTTCGTGACTACTTTCGACTCGAAAAAACTGTCGGAAATGGTCGCCGGGCTTCAGGCCCTCTCGAGGAGAGAGACCAAAAAGGGCAAATATTTGAAAAGGGTTTGCGACATGCAGAGGCGTATCAACTTGCTTAAAGCCAGGTATTTTGAGAGTTAAATTAACGATTTATAAAGGGCGTTAGGTCTTGAGGCGGCAACCAACCGGCTTTTTTATAGCCCAAAGACTTGCCCTAAACAAAACAATAGCCTGTTGGTTTTTTCCTTGATCAAAATTGCACTCTTCAACAAAAAAGCCAAATAAATAAACAAAACCTATTTTTGCTTCGAAATATGTTCACCATACTCTGAAACAATACTAAAAACCCTAGCCGGGAATATAAGACCACAAATTACCCCTCAACATTGAACATTCGATAGAAAGTGCTTCTCCAGTTCTTGCGTTCAACTGCCACGTTTGACAGTACCAAACTACAAGAGATTAATGACAAAGTTTCAACTTTGAGTTTTAAAATTTCATAGTATTTTGACTCGTGACTCAAAGCATATGTTTAAATTTCACTTTTGTAACAACTGTTATTAAAAGATTAATTTTATTTTTTGTGGATGGATTATGATCCGAAGATAAATTTTCAGCTAAAAATTAACACAACGCTAGGATGCACTTTCCCTTTTTCAGGAGCTAAGATCCTTAGATACGTGCTTTTAAATTATTCAAAATGACGATTATCGTTTATTATTGCTTGTTATAAAAATAAATTGGACGAGATAGATTATCTATTACAATCAAGATGATTTAGCTATAATTTTAAATCTAGTGTAAATATAAAAAAATTGAAAATTTCCTTAATGAAAATTAAATTAAATTAAATTGGTAAATAAAAAAGCAAACAATTGATCAAAGTTATTTCCCTCGTGTTTAATATACCACAACTATTGTTAAATTCCTCGAATAATTCATCACTTAGAAAAATAGAACCATCGGTAGAAAAAAAATTGTTTTAAAACTGGACATTCACAGAACTGTTAATGCTACACTGCTAGAAATTTATTTGATTAGCAAAAAATTATTTTTCAGGGGATCAGCGGTTAGAGCCAAATAATTTGAATGAATTTGCACAAGGCTCATGTTGTGGACAAGGATGTGGGGCATATTGTAGCGCTTTGCTGATGAGTACAGATTACCTTGATGGAAAACACTTGAGTGTAGCCTATCAAGCTTTCCAAATTTGTAATTTAGAAAGCTCAAATTTCAGACTGAAAGGCAAACAAAAAAGATCAAAAGAAAAAGATAAGGCATGGGAAGAAGACATTCGCGAAATGAAATACCTCGGCTTAACTTTCAATGTCAAGTTAAGATTGAACACCCGTATTACAACATTAATGGTCAGTCAATGAACGTGATAAATATTCTTTCCATGGAATAAAGGTCTACTGGGGTATTATATGAATATGAGAGGGGGGTATAATATGAGAGCAATATATGAAGGAGCCGAAATACCTGAACTGGTGATCTGACAAGAGGTTCAACAAAGTAAAATTAGAGAAACGCCTACTAATATTTCTGAAGTTGATAAAAGGATATCGGTTTATAACGCTGGAAGCTGCATGCACGATCGTCAATAAAAGTAGAACCGTAAAACATCTTCATATAGTCTCGAGGGAATGGCAGACACAACAACTAAAAAGTATTGATGAGTATGATCGATCAGGCAGGGCTAAAATGATCGAATGATATCACACACACCAACAGATTCCGGAGATAGGAAATCGAATCTAAAGAGTTCTTCACAAAATTTGGACCTGAGGTGTGGGCAAAGTAGGATGAAATAGGAGAGCCCGCACTATAGGATACGAAAACCGGTAGAGGCTGGAAAGAGTTTATACTTTTATTAAATAATCAGGGGAAAAATCTGATCTAAGGCGAATTCGTCAGAAAATTTGGAGGGAATGAATGAGATGACTATAACGGTAGGTACCCTTCAAAGTGGCATAGATAACCGAGATCTTTGGAAGCAAGGTTATTCCCAAAGTTTCAGAAAGCGGTCCTAGTGGGTTTAGTGTTAAAAGAACCAAATTATACATAACAAAATCCCTTGGACTGTACCCAACAATCTTCCAAGGTTAGGCCCTTGTAATTCAACACTGTGAACACTAATTAATGAAGAAGAATATCAAAGGAGGCGATAAACGCGTATGCTTTTAACTCCAAACTAATAGGGAAATGCATAAATTGCTTAATGGCCCTAGGAAAACACAAGGTAATTTTAAGCTGGGTTGAGGTTTATAAGGAAATGAAAAGGCTGACCAACTAGAAAAAGGGGCAGCAAGTTGGAAGTGTCAAAATGACCGGAGGAAGAATTCAGGCACTGACAAAAGCATCAGCTATGAAAGAAGCTAAGATATTTATAAGTTATTCAAAAAGGAAGGCGAAAATAGTTGCGAGAAAGGAAAGCACGAAGGGTTTTTAAGAAATTATATTTAAAAACGACAGCCAAATTGTATTGCACATCATAAAAAATCAATACAGTCATGAGAGTTTAATCGACGAAATAAGGAAAAACGTTTGTGTAATCCTTGAATACGGCAGAAAAGGCTATTTTGATTTCTTGTAGGTATCACAGGCACTGAAGAGGCTGACGAGGAACTACAAAAGGTATCGGAGTCCTTTGAACTGACGTACGTTAAAGTTATAAAATCAAAATTTAAGAACATCTTGCCTTCTTCTTATCAAAATGAAGAATAGGACGCAGCATACAGATATAACACAAAGGCTGCAAAAAATGTTTTTTGTCACAATCAATCAAAAAAAAAAAAAAAAATATATATATATTCCTCATTATATGAGGTTTAATCTTTCAGTGCAAGCTTTTAGAATGTAAAAAAGCTCAACTGATTCGTCACCCATTTCGCTTGGGAGAAACACGGCCCTTAAGTTACTCCAAATTATTAAAAGATTCTACGCACACGCATGCAAGTATACACCAGATATTAAACTAAAAAAGAGTTAATTTCAGTTATTCTTGCGTTATCGCTATATATAGCACAAATGCTTCCCTTACGACGTCCTAGGGCGAGGAGACATTAAGATCTTAGAAAATCTCGAAGCAGTTTCATATTCTCTGAGTAAGATGACCAATTTGCCTGCTGTTAAGTAGTAATTGTGTAGAATCATGTATGGTACTAATACTTCCAATTACTGACATCCTAGACCTGTGAGATACTATCTCAGGTAATCTTGAAGCAGGGAAGCAGGAAAATCATAAATCCGTAAAGTATATGGCATCATTCGAATTAATTTTAATTACTAACCTCCTAAGGCTGGGAGCCACGAACTAGGAGTATCTCGACGCAGGGCATGGCTAACTCCTGGCTTTCTTTGTCATACAGTAAAAACATGATCTGGCCTAATACTTGTAATTAATGTAATCATATATAGAACAAATATGCCAGGAATATCGAAGCAGGAAAGCAAAAATCCTGCCTTTCTGTCTCTATGAGTAAGAGAATCTGCTTAATATGTATTTTATACTGTTGTATAGTAATGAAGTGGAATCATTTCCAACTAAATTTCAGCTTTAGAGACTAAAATTTCCTATAACCTCTATCTTCAAGTAAAACACTATCTGAAAATACGGAAGTTGCCGGACCATCGTACACTAAAAATCACTGAGAGAAGATATACATGTTGGCCCGAATCAATTCAGTCACACTTCGAGATATAGGAAATGAACGCTGAGTAAAACAGATCCTATCGAACTGTGTCCGCAAAGCGCCGAGCTACAGGCAAAAAAACCATGAAAAATCACGTCGTTTGACCATAATCGTGAAATTATTAGTAAACCGTTAACCTGATCGTAAAACACTTCGAAACAACATCTGTAGAGGATTAATTTCTGCGTAGAATGAGATTAAAACGAGCCTGATCGGCCGAAAATGTCATTTTTGGCGATTTTTCGACGTTAGGAGGTGAAGGAGTATACATAATTCACCATTTCGGACATTTTTAATAGAAAATCCACACCTTGAACACCCTATCAAAAAATTACAGAGAATAATTACCTTTTAACCCAACCTTCGAGAAGGAAAAATCATAATTTAAACTATTGAAGTCGAAAGGTAAGAAAACGATACTCTAATCATGGGAGATAACAACGGAGAGATGATCCCACCTTCGAAAAGGAAAAATCATAAGTTATAAGGTTCCAAAAAGAATCCACTGTTGAAAGATGTTGCCTTTGTTTAAATGCTCCTGAAGATATATTTTGATCGATTAAATCGGGTTTTGTCAAGCAAAATTTTGAAATCTGAACATTTTAAGGGATTGAATTATTTCATACTATACAGGTCGGTATTGGACCAAGGCCACTTGTTAATTATGCAAACGACATTTCGAGAAATCGATTTATGTGGTCCATTGATGCTTATAAATATTATTTTTGTTAAGCAGTCATGCGTCTTTCTCTTAAAGTCGACCATTATCATGACAAGTTAACCGAAGCGTAAAAGTCTTTTATTTATTCTGAACCTACTCGTTTTTGTCAAAGTTGGTTGGATTATGAATAATTTATAGATTTGGGTAGAAGTGGTTACACTTATACGCAAATAAATTTAAATATATAGAGCGATTAAATTAGTTGCTGACTTTTACTGTGTTGATTTGCTTGGGTTGTTGGATGATGGACTGATGAGCCCGAAATATTTAATATAAATAAAAGATTGTGTGGTATTCAGTGACCGTTAATGAATGATGAATATGAAAATGACCAAATGATTATTTGGAGATCGTGAGGTGCGGACTGGTGTGACGTGGGTTTAGAAAAACATTTTCTTTTTCGTGCCAATATTTCGATCTTTATTGAGATCATCTTGAGAGCCCAATACAAACATTGGCACGATAAAGAAAATGCTTTTCTAAACCTACATTACACCAGACCGCACCTCACGATCCACAAATAATCATAAATAAAAAATTTTTACGTCACGGAGCACTTTGTTTTCCTTCATTTTTTTAATCTAAATATGAAAACAGTGGGAGATACAAAAATGTGATTGTATCAATTTATAATTGTTTTTATGTAAGGTCTCGGATGAGATAAAAAATTTAGGGATTCGAACTCACGACCTTCGGCTCAATACGCCGCTCCTCTAACCGAAGTCGAAGGTCGTAGGTTCAAATCTCCCTCGTGACACTAATTTTTTCATCTCAACGAAGACGTTAGATGAAATGAATAATTAATTAAAATAATTAATATGGTCAATTATGCCCACTAAACATACATGGATTAATATGAATGTAATTGTTTAAAATATAAGTTAACCACATTTCAGGCCACTGGTGCCCGAGGAGTTAATCATCGACTGCCTTGCGGACATCATCCAGAAGGACTTGGAGAAATCCAGTGTACAGTTGAAAACGGAGAAGTTCCATTTTTCATTCAACCCTCCCTCACTTTCCCCCGTCACTGACAATTCCAATACACCAAAAATCACACAAAGTAAATAGTTTTTATTTCATTTTTACATTGTATCTTTTTTATTTATTTAATTTTTAAAATTTATTTCAGGGAGCCGACTGTTCTACCACAGCCAGGTTTTAAGGCTAGAAGAATCCTTAAAGAAATTTATTAAAAAAATCGGTATTTGTTAAATACCACTTTGTTTGATTGTAAACTTCGATTTTAATTTTGCGATATTAATTTCAGACGGGAACCCCGAAGAGTTCGGAAGCTGCATCTTTGGCGCGTTCGTCGCCGTTTTCGAACGCCAGTCCCAGTGCAGGTCGGAAATTCAGGTAATTGAAAAATCAGACGTGGTCCAGACTCGCTTCCGGAAATCTACCCCACTTCCGTCTGTTCAAACGCAATTTTTGGAAATTTCAGGAGGCACTACGTAACAAAAAGGTAGTGGTCGAATATATCGGTAGCCCTTCCCCCGTGCAGATCAACCCCAGGAGCGTTCTCAAAACGAACCAATCGGGAATGTAAGGGATGTGAAAACAAAATTGATTTTGAATTGATTGTACAAATTTTAGGTCGTCGAATACCTGGAGAATGGACCACAATTACGGAAAATCGCCAGTGAGGGAGCAACAACACTAAAAACAAAACAATCTTAACCATCTAGTCATTTTTTCTATTAAGTTTATAATATTTTTTCTTTTAATTTTTCATTGAATATAATAAAAATCGTTTTTATTATACGATTCGTTTATTCCGTTTTAACAAATAATTTTATTCGTGTGCCACCTTCATTTCATCGAAGATCGGCCTTTTGGATGTAAAAATCGAGGTAAAGAGATTAAATTAAATTATAAAACCAACTCAGTGAGACATACTTATGAATACAACCTAAAACAATTATACCCCTCATAACACATATGTATAATTATATAATTTCGAATAAACAATCGTGTTTGTTATTGAGATGGCCTGCTTGAAATGATTGAGTTCAAAAACAAATCGTGCCACTATTTGCATTTTCTATTACACCACGGTAATTTGGTAAAAATAAATAATTTATTCGTAGCTTGTAAATTTGTGTATTTCAAATTTGTGCATGTATATTTTTTTTGACTGGTCACAAAATAGACTCAATGGCGAGCGAACCACCTGGAGACACAGGTTAAAAGAAACGAGCCAACGCAATCATAGATTAGGATTAATTGGCGAGAAGGTTCCAGGATGAGATAAGTCTTAGGCAGTAGGGATAGGATGAATCGAATGGAAGCGAAAATGGGGAACTTCTGGAAGCAGTATCGAATCAGTTTAATTGACAAAAAGGCATGTTGAGTCATTTATGGATGTTTAGGTTAGAATCGTAGCAAGCTTTGACAATTTGTCTAAGTTTTTCTAATTAAAAGAATTAGAGGGATACTTTGTGGAACCCCCACAGACACACTCCGTCGAAAGTGGTTGTAGTAAATGTATAAAAAATTTTCGTGTTCTTAAAGTCTTAGTGTCCGTGTATTCTATCAAGTTCTCTCTTAAATCCTGAGAGGAAAGTAACACTACATCATTCTGCTGTCTAAGTTAATCTTAGGTAAATGAAGTAAATGAGTTGATTGGAAGTCGATAGCTCCATGGAGTGGTCTATGTGGAAGGGCAAAACTGCTTTTTTAATGTAAATGTACAAATTGTACATTTTGCTCTTTCAGACTTATCCTCCATCTTTTGTAAGCTAAAGGTGTGCTTGGACGTTGGAGTACATAGAATCGGGTTAGAGAACAAAATAGCGGTGCCATCCTCATAGCCATAGCTGGTAATGATGGTGTTGGAACGTGTAGGAAAGTCAGTAGTGTAAATGGCGTACAGGATGGGACCAAGAAGGCGCCAATTTGCGCTAGTCTGATATTTGTATGCTGCAACTCATTCTGCAGGAGATGTCAATATGGTGAATAGAAAGAGTTTGTTTAGGCATATAAAAGATGCCTAGCTGCCAAACCCATGCTAACCATACTTTTCGCTTTTTTGAAGCGTAGGAATGGTGTCAACAACTTTGAATCTCCATCTCGGAACGAAGAGATTAATGAGAAAGAAAAATCTAATTGTTAATAATCGTTTTTATAACCTAGTACTTATTAAACTCTTTGATAGAAGTATTTCGAGGATTTTGAACATCACAGGAAGAAGCTTTTAATGGCTGTAGGAAGATATGTGGTTGGGAGGTATGTGAGGTTAGGAATAAGAAAGAGTATGTAGTTCATCCAAAAGGAAGGAAAGTCAGTGCTAGGGTGGCATTATGTATGCTTGTAAAGTAGGTTTCGAAGTATAGTCGAGGTAATTAGGTAATGTCCAGGTCGTTGTGTATAAATTATTTCACCCCGACTTGTAAAATCACGGCATTTATCAACCTTTTGTCAACATGGATTTTTAGTATAACCCAAACAATGCAAAAAGAGACAAAGAAATGATGATGAATAGAAACTAGGATACAATTGTTTAAAATACATTTTTAACAATTGTCATGTGTCAAATTTCAAAATAATTTATATAAAAAGTGAAATCTGATGAAATATTGAGCTACACTTCTCATGATAATCCTTTACCTCTCAAAAAAATGAAAACAAAGGTATTTTGAATGAAAACGTATTAGCGCAGATTGGTTAGATAGGCTGATGGCCATCTCTAGTTTAACTAGAACCGACAGAAAGGACTTGTACATATGTACATACAAACAGATAAATTTTCAAACCATATCATCAGACGAACAATCATAAGAGAATGATCCAGGTTGATAGGAGAAAATCAAGCGTCAAATATATTAAAAACCTATTATATTTAGTGGTCCGATTGACCAAATTACGTCTTTCATTTAATTGTTCTTTTTATGTAAGTTTGTGGTTGAAATAAAAATGCTGAAGGTCGTGAGTTCGAATCTCGCTCGTGACACTAACTTTTTTATTTCAAAATTCTTACCAAAAATATAATATTAAAAAAGATGAAATACTAACCAAATTTTTGTTTCAGCAAGGAATATACATCTAAAATTACAAATTATTTATTTTAAGATCAGATTGATATTTTACTTGATATTTACATCCTATTTCCTTCAATCTTGCCTCGTTTTTATCATTTTTTTAAATTTCTTTTAATTGAAATTTGATATATGTCAACTAAACTTTATTTAGTTATTGTTACTTAACTTTTATTAGTTCTGGTCTTGCAGTCCTTTTCTATTGCATACTGGATTTACACTCCTCAAGCTTGAGTAATTCGTTTTTTTATATTTTATTAAAATTGTTTATTTCTCTGAATAAGCTTTTTCATTAGCCACACGTATGAGAAGTAGAAAAATGGACCAGGTTTTTCAGCAACCGTTAATCAGGGTCTTGAAAAACCAAAGAAAAAATTGTAATTTATACAATGTAATGTAGCTTTATCCGTCCATACAAAAAACCTCTTGGTGTCTGGTTCGGTAGGTTATTTTTAGATTTTCCCTAATCAGAATATCGAATCTTTTATCTATGAAATACAACAAAAGAAATCATGGATAAAATCACCTTTGAAATAATGAGCCTTTGAAGATGCAAAGTTAATTTCATTTTTATTTATTTGTTGTGCCTAAAAAAATGTTACAAAATCATACATGGTGAAAAAGAGCCGACGTTGAAAGGCAAATTATTCGGCACGTTGGAACTGATGAACTGGTGTATACCAGTACGATTACTAAGCGATGTATATTTCTCATTTCCATCACTCTTTGTGAACAGAATTCAATGATGCGTTCAATATTATCAATTCTACCTGGCTGCTCATCCGAACTGAACTCATATAGCCAACGGCTTCGGGTTTATTTACCAAAAAATTGGCCTTAACGTTTAATAATTTATTCTAAAATAGATATTGAAAGAGCTCTGTTTGTTATATTTTCTTTCAATTTGATATGGCACACACATACACACACATATGTATATATTTATACATAATAATTATTTTATTATTATTATTATTATTATTATTATTATTATTAACCTCTTTATGTGTGTATGGTTCATTGAATTCAAAATGAGCATTATGAAATTGTGTTACAGTTACACGAGTTGGTGAGCGATATTCAAGTTTACATATTAATATCCAATTTAATTTTTGAGCTGATGAGGTTTTATAGAGCAGAACTAATTACTAATAATTACTCTTAAGCAGGAGTAATTATTTAGTTAGAATATGACAACTCCAAGATGTTGGATTACCGTTTACAATGTACAGGTGACTGATGTCTATTAATTACTGAACCATTGTGTACCATTGAATAAAACAAAACAAATTTGTATTGCTGAACAATGATGGAAAATATTAGCTATCAAATATTGATGACTATTTCTTGCTTTACTTTTTGTTTGATATGGACGAGAATCTGGTTTATAAACATTCGTGAGCCTTCCCAACTTTTTATTTTATACGTAGATGCATGCTGATGCTCTTTCCGCCTCTCTCTCAGTACGTTTTTCTTTTTTAATTAAAAAAATAAATAAAATTAAGATGTACTGAGGAGAAGGCGGAAGGAGCATCAACATGCATCTACGTAAAAAATAAAAAGTTGGAAAGGCTCACTAAGTTTTTATAATCCAGATTGATGATTATCCTTGAATAGAAACTCTTGAAAGTTTAACATTGAATTAAAAAAAAAATTGTTAGTAAAAAAAAAGAAAAGAAAAAGAAATGTAGGTTTAATTGACCATTACTGAAAGAATACAACGTGATTGCTGGCCTCTGAAAAATATGAGACATCAAATATTGATGTTACCCTTGAATACAAACGCTTCAAAGTTTACCATTTAATAAATCAACAAAATTGTATGGCTGACCATTGATGGAAAAATTTAATCGTTAAAGAATAAGTAAAAGTTACGAATACTTTACTTTGTCAATTCGCAAAGCAGCATACTTTACCTGTTTTAAATCCCACTTGTACAAACACCCAATCTCCCTTCAAACAGAGCCAACATATTCCACATTATTTTTTTTCGGACCCGGGACCTTCACCTTACAGTGATGAGCGCCTTGTGAAAACAACCGTTGCGGCCACCGACGCCCCCACAATATTATTACGTTCTTTTACTACATAAGAGAGCTTTTTTCATCCATTTCTTAATTTTTAAGTCTACAGTTTGTTTATTCGCTTCGGCGGTACATATATTAAACTTAGAACGTACAGAAGTTTACAATTTGTGATCACACAAAACTGAGCGTGCTTTATTATTAACATTTTCCCTAAATTCTTGTTATTGGTACTATTATGTTAATTTTTGCGCTATATGTTAACGTCAAAGTTTGATCAATTCAAGTGCCAGATTTATGAAAGTTTTTCGTCACCTTATTTGTTCGGAGACTCTAGTTCCACAATAAGGTATTCTCTCTCTCTCTCTCTCTCTCTCTCTCTCTCTCTCTCTCTCTCTCT
>CM077105.1:3467517-3520566 GCA_039619505.1 Cimex hemipterus | reverse complement strand
CTCTCTCTCTCTCTCTCTCTCTCTCTCCCCCCAACTATGAAAAAATTTATAAAAGTAACCATACATAACAAGAAAAAATTGAAAGGTTCGCCATTTGAAAGAAACGCAAAACACGAAAGATTGGTTATCTATAAGCAAAAATACTTGATGTTGACCGTCGAATATCTGTACATCATTGAAGGAATAAAATAATAATTGTTTATCATTTATTTGAATGATTGACAGTCATGAAAAGAGTAGTTTTTAACTATTCTTTAAATACAAAAATTGGACCAACAGATAGTTGGTCATATACGAGAAAATGACCATTAATAAAAAAAAAAACATTCAGGATTGGTCCATCACCATCAGAAAAAAATAAAATACCTAAGATTGGTCATCCACGAACAAAAACCGTTGTATGTTGACCTTTAGTAAAGATTATTTTGATGGTTGAAATAAAGAAATTTAAAGTCGGTCGTGCCTTAAAAATATAAAATATTAAAAATATTTTAATTAATTACTCATTAACAAAAACCATATCAAGTTTTCCATTAATAAAAAATACTTTGTTGGTACGACCTTCGCAATAAAAATTTGAAGGTCTGTCATCTCTGGAAAGTATAAAACATCAAAGATTGGTTATCTATGAACAAAATCCGTTGAGTACTTTCCAAAAGGATAGTTCCTACTCATAGTAAGTTCTGCTACGATCCGGATTTCGAGCCTCTTAGCTCATCATGTTGAAGGACCTCGAAATCCGGTTCGTAGCAGAACAACTTACTGTGAGTAGGAACTATCCTTTTGGAAAGTATTGAACACCACACTTACCTCACCATTTATCATTTCTATAAATCCGTTGAGTGTTGATCAATGGTAAACATTACTAAATTCACTAATTTCGTGGTACGCTTGACCAATTAATAGATTACAAATATTTAAGGTTTTTAGTCGAGATAAAAAAGTCAATGGCACAAGCGGGATTCGAACCCACGATCTTCGGCTAAAAACACCGTTGCTCTACCACTTGAACTATCTTCACCTCGATCCACATGAACTTTTCACACCTTTTCAATTTTCCCGCCTTTATGCCATTTTTCAAATGTCGTGTAATCGGATTGGATTCTCGACGACAAATGAAATGGCCACGGAGAGCTTTAGTGAAGTATACTCCATAAAAAAATCGTAAAAAATACTTTGATGGTTGGCTATGGTCAATCGTGTCGCAAAAAATATAAAACATTAAAGCTTGATTATTGATTAACAAAAAACATGAAATTTCGTTAAATACAAATTACTCGGTTGGCTGTACGCCAAGCTTTTTACTTTTTATCTTAAAGGAAAAGATAATTCTACTCACAGAAGTTTAGTATTGTTTTATATAAAAAAATTATAGATCTGCTTTTTCTGAAAAACAGAAAACAACAAAGATTAATTATCTATGAACAAAAACCTTTGATTGCTGACCATCAATAAGAAGAAGTTCTCGGATTGCTGACCACTGTCTAAACAAAAAATCGAAGGTCAGTTATCACTGGAAAATATAACAAATCAACGATTGATTATACTTGAAAAATATCTCTTTAAGTTGATAAAAAAAGCTGCATTATTGACTGTAGAAGAAAAACAGAATTCCAAAGACTGACCATCGTTGAAAAAGCAAGTAAATAAATATAATCAGTCATAACGGTTGGTAATCTTCGAAATATGTAAAAGTGATAATCAATGATGAAGGTTGAAAATCTCCGTGAATGATGACGTATAAATGATTGATTATTAATGAACAAAAACCCTTGAATGATAACCACTGATAAGTAAATGCAGAAGGTTAACCATGATTTAAAAAATTCATTGAATACTGGGCACCTGGGAAACCAAAATCAAAAACTGATTTTGAAGAAAGTGACGCCACGGATAAAAACGTGCCTTTTTCTTTCAACTACAATCTAATAAAAAATTAAATTTACAATATCTATAATAATAAAAATAAAACGGGGTTTTCATTTGCTTTCAATCCTGTAGATTGCAGTAGTTTGGCGCATTAACAGTTTAAAAATTTGTTCATAGGCGATTAGTATCAACTTACATGCGCATATTACGCTTGTAAAACGTGGAAATTTAGCATTTAAGATCCTCCTGATATCATTTATTCATTTACACGTCTCATATTTCAAACGGACGAACAATGGTCAGGGTTTAAATCAGTCTGCTCATCGGTAATTGGTAATTGTAGGATTGTAGGTCACCGCTCAAATTGTAAATGAACCAATAGTCCTCAATGGATCTAGCTCGCAAATTACACAAACGACCGTAATGTATAATCAATTTCCGAAGAGGTCCGTACAGTATGGGCAAGCCGAGCTACGTGCAAACAAAACCTTCAATTATCACTTTATGCCCAGTGATGGATGAGAAAGGCGGAGGTACTTTTTTCTCCTTCACTTTTTTAATTTACTCCCATGAATATCAATCGTGCAAAACTTTGAGACGTTAGAAATTCTCTGCCACTTTGTCACAATTTTCCGAAGTAAAACGGGACAGTAGGGAAGAAAATCTAACGTCAACAGAACTTTCCGCATAAATGATGCTTGGCTCAAAGGGTCGGGGACAGTTAAATTTGAGAGCCCTATAGGAAGATGTCTCCTACGGATGAGTTTTTCATATATTCCCATTAAAAAAATTAATTTAAAACCAAAATTAATTTAACAATACCTGCCCGAAAAGTATTTTACTATAAGCTTTAAGAGAAGATTATTTTAAGTTTAATCCATTTAGACATTGTCGCACCAGTCACGGTTAAAATGTTCACAGGAAGATCGTTCATAATTTGAACCACGTTCAGAGAAAGGAACGTTACACCATCTGTGAAGGACCACCGTTCAATTGATTCCCGTTCAACCACTAGTTGGTAGAACTGGTTTGAATCACTTTGTACGGTTATGCTATGGATAGTGTTCAACTATTGTTTACATTGGTTGTTGCACCTCTTTCCTTAGACATTTATTTAGTATTTTTGCGTTTTTACTTTGCCCTTAATTTTTCTTTACTCGAATATGTCGGTGAAAATTGTTGTTCACGTACTGAATCCATTAAAGAATCCATCATTGTCTCATTCATGAAAATGGCTTTGTTGGGTCTGAAGCATTTTTCTTTGGCCATTTACCAATATATGCACCTACCAATTCAAGGAAATCTTTGTCGTCTGTTGTTCACCTATATTTATTTGCAAAAATTCATCAATTAGATTACTCTTGTATCCAAATGAAATTTCCTTTACAAACAGGTTTCTGTTAAAGCAAGTTCTTATGATTTAATTTTTGTTGTTCTGATTCAGCTCAACTAGCTGTTACTTTAAAATAGTTAAAAAAACAAAATAGAGTAAGCCTCAATTGTATTTGAAGTTGATTCTAAAATTATTAGAATTTTTAGTAACTATTGTTTAACTTTTGAACTTCCCAATTTATTTATTACTGCAAATCAAAACATTTTCTTTCGCCTTGATGCTATACTAATCTAAATAGGGGTTGATGGAATACTTTTATAATTATTCCGCCATCGACCCCGAACACACACTCATACGCCCCTCATCATTCACGCTAATAATTATATGCACTCAGACAAAACATAGACACACAACACAGTGTGTATCTTATTAACAAATAAATTATGTATACTCTTATATAATTAACATAATTAATAGGCAAATGCTCCGAAAATATGGTTCAATCAGTTAGTTGATATTCAATTCAAGGTTCAATCGTCAGAAATATTTTAGCAAACATTGAAGATGTATTTGCAGTTTGGTCGCATGAATTATTCGTTAGTTCACTGCTTCTCTTAACTTTTTTCGGTAGTTCGCATTGCATTAATTTTAAATTCAACTTTTTTTTTTTATAAAATGCAAAACAGCACTCAGCAATACAATTGTGTACAATGTTTTGATTTTAATTATTCCCCCTTAGCCATCGACGCTTTTTACAGTAGTTTATGAAAAAAGATGAAAGAGACGAACGTTCTTTGAGGATTGTAATTATTTTTCAATCTTTTCATAGTATTTGTATTTATTTCTCCCATGGGAGCTACTCCATATGTTTTGCATTAAAAAAAATCTAATAGTCGGAGGGTGAAGAGCGGTGAAATAAAACACGATTCAGCCTGCTTGTATACAATCGCTACCAGTTTTTCATTTCGCCCCTGTATAAATTACAATTGCCGTTCTGATTCTGCTTTATGTATTAGCATACCCCCCCAGAGCGCATTTTTCATTCTCAGTCTAACTCGGAATTCGCGTTTTAACTCCCCTTTCAGGATGCCCTTCGCGGCGGCGGATCCAAAATAAACTCAACTTGGTTTATGCGAAAAGAGAGGAAAAACGTACCATCACAAATGTTGCATTTCATAATAGGTTTGGAACATTCTGAAAACCACATTCTATCGAATCACCGAGTAACGTGCATTACTTAATCTTAATAGATAGTATGGATGGGGTCAAAATATCCAGACTTTATTTACACCACACAACTAGGTATCACATGCTTCCTATAATGCCCATAATCCTTTAAACTTTGAAAGACTTAAAGACTTAGATTTACATAAAACCATTCTTTTTATCATCAATTCGGTTTCCGCCCTCGCCGTTCCACGGTTCAACAATTCTTAAGTTTGTAGACATTATCAGTGTGTTCTTAGAAGTGTCTCAAGCTTTTGTCACGGTCTGGAATCCCTTATTGCCTACTCCTAAAATCATATATAACAGACCGTTGCATCAAAGTAGGGTCCGGCAGTGAGCTCTCAGAGACAAGACCGATCCTAGCCAGGCACCCCACAATGGGCCATTGTTCATCCCATCGTATATATTATTTACACTGCTTTATACATCTCCCCACCATCCTAACAGCCTACGCGAACATTACAGCAATTTTATTAAAGGAAATGGTTTTATTCTCTGTTTTATAAATTGTACTCAATCCATCAGGCCTTAAGACTTACTGGAATATGTACTTACCTTACTTTGTCATAATTTGTTTAAACCCGTTTTGCCCCGAGGGTGCAGATTTTTATCGATGACCTCCCGATTTCATCATAACACTATCCTTACGACGTATGCTTACGGTACGATATACGATTTTATTTTCTAACTCTCAGTTAACTCAGTTCAAATATTCAGGATCATGGAAGAATAATGTAAAATGTGGAAAATGAAACCGAACTAACGTTTAGGTATTTTTCTTTCTCAACTCCAATGAACTAAATTTTAATAATTGTTCGATCATCACACGTTCCATTTAACCAAACGAGCGGAAGCGGATGCAATCCTGTCCAAGGTGTCGACCTCCAGAGGTTTTCAGATTCATTTCTACTTCCCATAACGCAGTTGCTCATCCAAACAGTTTTTTTCCCAGAGTGGACGAAAATTACGTACAAATATCAGACACCATGCTCAAGTATTGGTTAATTGTTTTTATAATAATCAAGGTTGTGCATATATCTTACAATAATTCGGAATTTACTTTTATAAAAAACGTAATATTCGACTCCCATATTAGGCGGACTGTGTGATTGACCGATTCCCAAGGCTGACCAAGTGCATCAACCGAGAACACCCAAACAAAGGCAAGTATGATTTTATTAATTTATGGGAATTATCCATGTGTTCTGTGGGTCGATGAACCTATAATTTGGTCGTTACGGATCGTTTTGGGTCTGCCTTTCTTCCGACCAAACCAGCCAGGATGGTAGAGTAGAAATAATTGATAATTACCTAATTATTGATAATAATTGAAAAAATTCTTTTTAGAAGAGATAGATTCATTTAAAAGAAAAGAAATTCCAAAAACAGAAACTGGAAAGGTAAGCTATCCATATAAAATCGTAGAATAATTAAAAATTATATTACTTTTAAATTTGTGTATCTTTTCCAGTGCTTACTGGCGTGTTATTTAGAATCTCGCGGATTGGTAAGTTTTTTTATTTAAAAAATACATTTTGATAATACTTATTTACCGTTTTGAAGCAATTGATAGTGGATGACTATCGTCCAGTTGGTAATATTTAGCAGTTTAATTCGCAATTATCGATATTAATAATTAAAAAAATGCTAAAATTTGTCGCGAAAATCGCAGTTGAAGAAAACACCACAGCAAAGTTAAAATAAACTTAATTTTTACAAACAATTGTGCAGGAGAAGTCGATATTTAGAAAATAAAAACAAATTTCTCAAAATTGTTATTTTTCATAGTTAAACTAGAATATTTTTTTATCATTTTGTTAAAGTTAATTGAAATATTTTTTGATAATTCATAATATTTCAAAAAATAAAAATACTCACTATGTCTCATTTTTATTGTGTTTGTTACAATTTACAGATTGTCAAAATAATGAACTAATCACAACTTAACTATAAGTAAAATTAATCAAACTATGTATAAAAAACATCAAAACTCACCACCCTTATAGAGTTTCAATTTACTTTCTTTGAACTCCTCTTCCTTTTACTCGCCTTATTTCTTTTGTTCGTTTTCTGTCTATATTTTTTATTACCCATGTAATTTTACACATGTGCATGTAGGCTTCTTGTAAGTTTTGGGTTGAAAACATTTTGTCACACAACAAAACAGATTTTCTCCGTGGAGATTAAGGTCGTTTGTGCAATTTACATTACACTTTACAAAGAATGAATTATGTACTGAACCTTTTCAGTCGGACTGATTGCCGTTCCGTTGGCGCAAACCTATACAATTTAAGTATTACAATTTCTTTAAAACATTTCAAAAATTCACTGTAGGATCGGTACATTCTTTTTTCGAAAAGCATCTCCTGGAATATAGAAAAAGAATGGAAAATCATGGTTTAAACAGACGGGAAAGATTTTATTTAAGCAATTTTTTATTACCTGAAAAACTGAATACGGCAGGTTAAAATTAAATAGAGACTTAATAGAATGAAAATAGCTCAAGGGTTTTGAAGATAACGGATTTTAAATCTTTTATTAAACAAAATGGATATAATACAAAGTAAACAGAAACGTTTCTTTGGTGCAAAATTGGACATAAGAAAAAAATGAAAACCCTCTAAAAACCTATCAGGAAACGTTGTCAGGTTTGTATTCTTTAAGAAGGTGTACATTTTGAACGTTTAATTAATTTTTAGAAGTTTTTCGGGCCAACTTTGTACCTACGAGTATTTTTTGTTTACTCCGAATTACTTTATTTATTTGTTAATAGTTATGTTATATTTTAATACGTTTCAAAATCTTATATCTAGTTTTTAAAAAACCAATGTTTAGAAAGACATAAAAGTTTATATTTTTATGATGATTTTGAATTTGTTTGCTTCAGGTTACAATAAAAAACCACACTCATAAGGTTTTCATTTCTTTTTCCATTAGTGTTATCAATTCAAATTGTTTTCATATGAAATTTAAAGTAGATTTAGTTTTTAATTAGAGACATTTTATAAAATAATTTATGGGATAGATTGTGAAAGGTTAATGTATATCAAATAAAATCGTGAATCAGAGTTTGTACAATAGGGACATTTTAGACCTATTTGACATGGAAGATTGCCTCCTGACCTATTTATATTGACGTCTTTTCATGAGAAACCCTGTATAACTGGTTTTGCGAATTTTGTGCTGAAAATATTTTTCCGTTTAAAAAAAATCATAAATTGTGGCATTTTCACCAAACTAAGCAGAAATATATATATATGAAAAATTACAACTAAATACTGTGATAACATTGCACCTTTCGAAAACACTAAAACTATAAATTACTGCTAGATTTATGTAAAATAATAAACAAAAAGAAATAAAAACTATATAATAAACAAAATAATTTGAACGAGTTCATTTTACGATGAAAAGAACTGCAAAACAACGGATGCTTTGGACGAGTACACAATTTGATTAACATTTGTCAAGATAAACCCTGTCTGGTATATCTTAAGAACAATTCTGTAATAATTGATAACCATTCGAAGTGTGATCAAAATATGCTTATAAAGGAAATGTCTGGGGCGTCCGTGACCGCAACATAGACGTTGATACGGCGCTCATCACTGTAAGGTAAAGGTACCGGGTTCGAATCCAGCGGCTTCGGCCCGACATATAAATGGGCTAGGGTTTATGAATTTTTTATTTTATTTTATTTTTTATTGGCTCAAATAAATATTCAGTCATATAACAATACGAATTAGATAGAACCTGCACAATAACGCACATATATAATAACAATAGTATACTGTTCAATAGTAACAGCTTATTAAGCAATGTTAACAGCATAATTTAATTAGAATGCACAAATCTGCTATATAAATTTATTAAATAATAGTAGGGATAATTTATTTCAATTGACCCGTTCAACTTTATTTTGTTTGAAATTTATACAATTCTTGGTTATACAAGAGTGCCGATGTTCTCTGACAACAAGTTGGTAGTTCCTTTATTGGGTGTATTTACTGCAGCTCCTCTGATTTAGTTTCAGATCTTTATATGTTCCAAATGTGGATTTTTCCTATTTTGTGAAGGTAGGGTGTGTAAATCCCTCCCTCGGCTATTGTCGGCATAGATGCAGGGATATTTTATCATATGTCTTACGAACGAACTGGTGGGCAGGTGTTTTTAAAGTCGCGACGCGATTGATTCTTATGACGCGACGCGATTGACGCTTATGACGCGACGCGATAGATTCTTGTGACGCGACGCGATTGACGCCTGTGACACGGCGCGACTGACGCTTATGACGCGACGCGATTGACGCATGTGACACGGCGCGACTGACGCTTATGACGCGACGCCTTTGACGCCTGTGACGCGACGAGGTTGTAATGAGCTTCCAAATAAAAACGATCCTCAAATTAATAAATAAGCTTTCCCTGATAATTTGCGAGTGTGTTTTAATAGCCGTCATAAGACAAATCCATGTACAGATGTATCTGCATGCAGTGTAGATACTCGTTCAATTTTTTTAGTGTCGATCTCATTCATATCCAATATTGGCATAGATGCGACCAGAGGTAAGCCAGAAATTGTGCCATTTTTGGCCAATTGGTTGGGGTGTTGATATAATTAATAATAAGAAAAAAATTGTACTTGTGAAAACTTAAATTTCAACTGACACAATATCGTGCCAACGTGGTCTAATATAAAAAAAAAATTTTGCATTGTATAAATACATTTTTTCCAACAACCTACATGTATTTATGAAATGTTAACAATGTTTTTAAATCCCATGCCCTGAAGATGATCTCAATAAAGATCAAAACGTTGGAACGATAAAGAATACGTTTTTCTGAATCACCAGACCGCATTTCACGATTTCTGAATAATTATCGATTAGTCACTAATCGCCACACATAACACAATACTTAAAATGAAAACATCTTCCATTAAAAAGAACTAAATTATAGGGTAATTATGTAAAAAAAACGAGAAAAAACTTAAAATATCATCCAATGAGGAACGGAATACAAATATTCACATTTGTGATGTTTTGTGACCGTTAGTCGATGATTATTCGAATCCTGACCGTCAGACAACATCCCACGATTTTCAAAAAATATTGATATTTTTACTTTATAGTGGCAACTGTTTGATCCCCTTTAACAAATGCACACAAAATGTGCATGTTTGAATTGAAATCTTTAGTCCAAACGAATATAGAAAACCTAATCCAAAAGAATATTGAAAACTGTCGATTGATTACAAAACTACTAAAAACTATTGATAATACAGCGAGAGTTAAAAACCAATCAAATCATGTTATAACAGTATAAAACATTACACAAAATTAATTCTCTGCACTCATGAATAAAGTGAGACCTACATTTTTATGATAAAAATGTCACTTTTACATTGTTTGTTTTCACATACAAAACTTTAAAAAATTGTAGTTCATTCTAAAAAATATAAAACTATCGAAATCAAAATAACTATATCAAGTTGAACAATCGACTACAATTGCTAATTGAAAAAATATATAAAATGTCAATATTTTTAAAAATTATAAAAAACCACTGGATCGTCCACAAATCTGGTTTAGTGTGTTCAAATCCCAGGCTACGTAGACTCTTCTCACATTTATAACATTCGACTAATTTTAAATGTCAGGCTAATATTTTTTATTTTTCAGTTTAGAAATTTATCAAAATATTATTTTGCAAAAGACAAACATGGTTTGACGATCTATATACTTTTTTATGATACTTAACGCTTAAATCTATCTAAACACCAGTGAAAGTTGTAAAAAAATCGCGGTTTCCATGTACAAGAACGTTATATTTTGTATATTTTAAGGGAAACAATAGATATAGATCGACCGTTACGACATGAACTATCTACAGTTCTAAAATCATTAATAGTAAACAGTTTTGTGAGGAACTATCAGCAGATCACAAACTGTCATGAGTTTCCAACAATTTGGTGGAGGGACTCGAATCCTCAAATCTCACACTGCCCCAATCCATTTAAAAACACTTAAAGAACCCAGAAAAGAAGTTTGTAATTCATTCGAGACACGAAAATCTTCCAGGGAAACCATTAGCTGAGATTGGACACAATATACGAAAGTTTAAGTTAAAGCGAGAAATCCCTACGCCTCAAAATAAGAAGGCAGAGTAGATAAAATAATAAAAAATAATAGTGAACTATCAACTATCTACAACTTGATCTATCAAGCTTTCTAATACTATTCATAAAAAACCAACCGATAATCATCCATAAGACTATTGATTTATTTCATTGTCCTTGCTTCGTTTTTTTTTTTTTAGCTGACGTCTTCAGGCCGTTTTAGTCCTCAGGGTGCATCAAGACTAGCGGCAAATGCATACCCAGGCAACATAGTTAAGACAGGGCATGCAAGGCACATACTCTCTCACTGCGGAGCCGTTGGTAAATATGGCCAATATTTAACAATAATAAATATTTTAAATCATATATCACTAAAATCATATATCAACTTTAAATGGCCTTTTTGCTTATTATTAGAAACTATATTAATATTTTTGATTTTTCTGTACAATATTCTTCTTAATTAGAAATAAAAGTGACTTGAAGTATTACCAATTCAACACATTCTAACCTAGTACTTTGGAGTCTTTCAGAAATTGGATGTAAGCAAGTGCCCATATTTCATCAGGCAAATTTTCGTAATTATCAATTGTTTTAAACCTATCATACAAAACATAAGCTAATTAATAATAAATTCTTGAAAAAATTTGCAACCTTGCTTGTAAAAGTGGATTAAGCTTCGGTACATTATGGATTTCTTCTCATCAACCTAGGGATATGATATGATGGATTTTTGGATTAAATCAACCTATCTGAAACTTCTCTTCTGGATTAACATGGATAAAGAAGACGAGAAAATCTGCCTGAAACTGAATTTCTTCGAGTTAAATTAATGTTAAATTGCGTAGATGTTTTAAAAAATAACTGGATTGTTTTTGTGATGTGATTTTGTTTATTATGAACAGATGGAGAAACTGGCCCTGGAAATTAGCTCAAAATTAATAAGTTTTGTAATCAAGTCCTTGTAACAAAATTATATTTAAAATGGGGAATTTCTTTTATCTTCCTTCCATTCCTCGGCGAAGGAGAGGAAATCCTGTCTGGTTTTTGTTTAATAAAACGTCCAAATAATAGTTCCATTGAACTTTGCTAACTTTTTTGAAGAGCTAGCGATTATTTATCTACTGCTCAGTTATTTTTTAAATCTTTGTTTGGCTTTGTTTATGTGGGTTTGTGGCACATTTCCGGCTTGTTTTTGACATGGATATGTCTTACGGCTGGGGGTCAGTCCGTAGTGTGTGTTACCACGGTTACGCGAGATTGGTACGCAGGTGTTTTTAAAGTTGGGTCGCGATTGACGCTTTTGTCGCATGTGACGCGACGCGATTGAGCTTATGACAGACTCGATTGATTCTTATGACCCGACGCTTATGACGCTTATGATTCGACGGGATTGACGCTTATGACGCGACGCCTTTGACGCATGTGACGCGACGCGATTGACGCTTATGACGCGGTTGTAATGAGCTTCCAAATAAAAACGATTCTCAAATTAATAAATAAGCGTTCTCTGATAATTTGCGAGTGTGTTTTTTGCCATCATAAGACATATCCATGTACAGATGTATCTGCATGCAGTGTAGATACTCCTTACATTTTTTCCATATTGTTCTGTATGACAAAACTTCATTCAGTGATGATTAGATTGCCCATATTTTCCAGTTTTCTTGTCGATACTATTTAACCCTGACTGATTCACAGTGTCGTGAATGTTGCTATAGTTATGTTGTTGGTCGGTGATTGGTTTAAAGCAAATGTAGGATTGGTCCTAGAACGTTCCCCTGCGGAACACCAGCGACTATTTCTAAAAGTTCGGAGTATTCGACCGCTCTACTCGGTATATTCGAAAGGTAGGAAGAGGAAAGGATTCGGAACGGAAGAATTTTTTAAAGTTTACGTATTAAGTCTTCATGCCAGATTTTATCAAGGTTTGAGGCAAGTCCTGAACAGATATTCTCTTCTAAAGCTCAGCAGCTCTGTAAATTTGATCTATTGTTGAGGCTCTTTTTGTTCTTTGAGAGGCTTTAATCTTTTGAGAAGGTAGAAGTTTCTGCAAGTGTTCTGACATCACTTGAAATAATGATATTGGTCACAAAACTTCATTCTGTGGTTTGTTAGGCTTTTATTACGATATCATCCAATGTCCAGTGGGCATTTTGTTAGTTTATGTCTGTCATTTTTATTCCTTAAGGAACTTCTTTTACAGTAATAAACTTCATTTTTTATAAATATGAATCGACTTGTTAGATTTTCCAATTCCGATTTACAATAGAAAATTAATACAATATATATTATTATTAGAAAATTAATTTAATTTTAATACTTTTTTGTTTTGTTTTAGTGAAAAGCGAAAATAACAGTTGCGAGCTGGCGACGAAGTTGGCTCACTGCACCACCACTCTCAGTGAAAAGTTCAAACTTTGACTACTAATCATATAAATTGTAAGTTAATATTAAAAAAGAGAAAAAAAACTTGTGTTTTAATCCACCAGTACGTAATTGTTCATATATTAAACGTAACTTCGAATAATTAATCACTCTTATATTTATCTATCGACTGATGATCGCAAAATTGCTTGTACATCCCGAGAGGTAGAAGGAAAGTTAATTATACTATGTCAACCTTCAGAATGGGGCCATGGCTGTGCACAAAGGAAAGCGTAACAGGAAATTTACATACAGAGCAACAGTATCATGACCTGATGATATTTATTTAACTGTTCTTTTCCTTGAAATAAAAATTTTTTTTTATAGTGAGGTTTCCATGTTTGTGCAATTTGGCGAACAACCATTAGTCAATAAAGCCATTAACTGTATAAAAAAATGATTTATCTACTAAGATCTGTTTGTTTCGGTTTATATTGGCGTTAATATATGGAGTTACACCTTGACCCATGAAAACCAAATCGATGTTACGACCGTGTACGACAGGCAATGTCACGATGTGACAAGATGTACCATATTTTCCAAGTATCACTTGTCAAACTTTCCATGGTTTAATTTGAATACTGGCTATATGCGGAATTTTATTAGAAAATGAATATTTATCATTTGCCACGGTTATTTCTAGCTTTTATTTGAAACACTTGTATTTTGGGTAAATATCCATTGATTATTACATGCAAATTTATCTGTAAAAACATTAATCAACATCTTCTCGGGGTTTACAGTTTTTGTCGTTAATAATTTGAATTTCACGAAAACAAAAATTGGTTTAATGGTAAAGATTTAAAAATAATTTAAATTTAATAAAAAACATTGTTTAAATATCTAGATTTAACTAAATGTTAGAAAAAAAATTAACGTGAAATTACAGCATTTTTCGTACAGAAACAGCGAGAATGGGCGGACCAGTATGATCAAAGTGCACGGCGAGGGAACCCCCGTAACGCGTCTACTACAGAATGTCTGCGTTGTCACGGAGGAAAAGGAATTTCTTAATAATGCAAGCCGCTTTTCTTTGATGGGTGCATTTAAGGAGTAGAGCCGGGAAGAATATTTGACGAGATTGACCGTTTTTTTTTAAAGAAATAGTTCCCTCGAGTATTTAAAAGAACCCTTGAAATCCTTCAAGCAGTGGTCAATAAAGGTCAATTGAACATTATCACAGTATTGAATCGAATTTATACAAAATCTATCTTTATTTATTTATATGATTGCTCGAGTGCGATAATACTCTCAGTCTGATTAACTTAATTCAAAATATGAAAAAAATTAAAGAAAATATATCTATTTTTTAGGTTAGGACGTGCCTTTGATTTAATACCAAGAGGCTTATTTTTTTACGATTGGTCCAATGTTAAATAAGTTTAAATTTTCTCTTTGGTTTCTTTAGTCCACAATCTTTGCTTAAGATTTTCGAAGCATGTTTTTAGCCTTCCTCTCGTTATAGTTTGGTCGATCCTCCACAGGCGACTCAATAGTCGTAATAGAAACAACACCCAAACGAATTCGAAGAGGCATTGAACAAGAACAAAAGACGCATTAAAAAAGTGGGTAGTTTTGTTCAGTTCGTAAATATATTGAGTAGAAAACTCCAAGGTGACGAACTCAGAAGCTTGATCGTCCATATTTTATTTTTTCAGTGGTTGGTCTGTTTGATTTGTTTTGATTGTTGAAGAAATACATACCTTACAGGCTAGATTCTGCATGCCATCTTGCGATGGTGATCGTCTGGCGTTTAGTCGGATGTATCTAGAGGTGTAAAATAATGTAACGTAATGCAGTTGTAATGCAACTGCCCTGGGATAGCTAGAAAAGGCTATCCTAGCTACAAAAGGCTATACAGACCAAAATTAATAATACTTAGTATTCCATTGAAGAAACTAAAATCTTCCATGCTAAATGCTTAAAGTAGAAAAAGAGGAATCTATAAAAATAAAAAAAATAAAAAAGCGAAATGCTCATCAGAAGAGTTTGGCTTTTACGCCATCTTGAGTTGAGTGATGCTCTGTGCGCGTACATGTCCTTTTTTATAGGTACGGACGTTTGACCAAACACTCCTTCATAAGAAATTTGGCATTTCTGGCTAAAGTGGATGGTCTGTGCGTTTCATGTGTATGTCAGTTTTATATGTACTAACATCGTCCAGAACTACTGTTCAAGAGAATGTTTGTATTTCCGCTAAGTCGAGTGGATGGTCTGAGTGTTTGCTAAATAGTATGTACGTCTTTTTAAGGTTCTGACCTCTGGCGAAATCGACTCAGAAGAGTTCCAGCATTTACGTTATTTTGACGGAATGTCCTTTAAACAGATACTAACGTTCGATAAAATGCCTATACGGAAAAGTTTTGGTAATTAAGTCTGGAAGGGCTGCGAAATTTGTACTCGTTTGCCCTTTTTATACTGTGGTCAGATACTGACGGTCGGCGAAACACACTACATACGAACACAGAGAAAAAACGAACGGAAATATTTAGTCCTTCTTTCTTTTATTTGTCATCCCACAATTATTATTATTATTAATTTTAAGGGCGTTTTAACGGCTAAGTCATTTGACGCCCTAACATCCAAACATTCTATTTAAGGTTAGCTATATCTCTTCTGAATGCTATAAAGCTCTGACTCCAAACATTCACTCGTAATGTGATTTATCCTATTACTATCCAAGCTTTGATTTTCTTTTTCAAATTCTTAATTCGGAAGGAATATTAAATTTAATAAAATTATAAAATTTATTTCTGTTACTTTAAAAAAAAAAATTAAAATTGTGAGTTTTTCCATAAATTAAAATTTCCCCATAGGCTTGTATGGCTAATAATAATAATGGAGTCAGACTAGCAAGGTCTCAGCGTAATTATAGGCTCATCTTTATCCATTTATTCTTCCATTCAAGTATGATAACTAATTCTACATAACAATGTGTAGAGATTAGTGACCGTTAATGGATAATTATTCAGATATCGTGAGATACCTACATCACACCAGAGCGCATCTCACGATGTCTGAATACTTACTACATAACAATAATAAGAAACAAAACACAATAACTTTTCTTTTTCTTTTTTTGTGAAGGAGCAATTTTTCTTATTTAAATTGCGATATTGGACATTGCAGTGCATTACCCCGCAATTTTTATTGCCTTCCATTTTATTTTTCCGCTCCGGCAGCCTCAAAAACTTCTGAAAAAAGAAATCATGCACGCACAACTCTTATGCAGACATTAGCAGGCATTCAATGGTAAAAAAAGGCCTAAATTCCAATAAATTTGAGAAAACTGAAAAGCGCTCCTTGAAAGAAACACTGGGGACCCAGTAACTCCTGTAAATCTCTCGAAAGGTTGAGCCTTTGCCTAAAGGGTTGTAAAGTGGGGCAGTCGACCAAAATATGTTTTACTGTCAAAACGATGCATTCTTCACTTCGCGTACATCGAGGACAAGTTGGAAGGTTGTTGCCTATTAAAAGTCTATTATGAATTAACCTGATAAGACCTATTTGCAATCTAGAGAGAATTACAAGTTCTTTTCTCTCAAGTTCTTCAGTTGGCCATTTATGTACAGCTGGCTTAATTTCTTTCATACTATCTCTACAGGCATTCCATCAGGACGGAGAAGAATTTTCTTCAAGAAATTGATCTGTTCTTTGTGGATGGTTTGCAGCGATTCTTGCCTGTTGATCAGCTTTTTCATTTCCAGAAATGCCGACATGACTAGGAACCCAAACAAATACCACATGTTTGTTGAGTGTTCTGAATTCATAGTGATATTTGTGAATTTCTAAGATGTAAGGGTCAACCGAGAAATTATTTTTGATTGCTTCGAGACCACTTTTCGAATCAGAGCAAATAATGGCATTACAATTTCCTGACGATTTCTTATAATGCTCAATGATCTTCTGATTGCATTAGTTCAGCTGTGTATACGCTAGCCTCTTTGGATAAAGACCAGTTGAGGTTATACTCATCTGCAAATATTCCACACCCTACCCCAATTTCATTGTTAGACCCATCAGTATAAAATACTTTATAATTGGGATAGTTATTTAAAATTCGCAAGAATTCTGCCTTGATAATCAGAGAAGGTGTATCTCTTTTGTTCAATAAGGCCAGATTGTGGCAGTGGGTAATGCCCACGGTGGGATATCTATCAATTTAAAACTCTCAACCGCCGGCAAGGTATTCCCTCCTAATCTCAACATTTCAGTACCACGGATTCCGAGAGGTCTCGACCTAGTTCTTAGCAACGAGTACATATCTTGGTGAGGGTTACGGAACACTGAAGGTTATAGAAGGTGGAAAGGCTTAGACCAAAGTCGAGCAACAAACCCTGAAAAGGTTCGGAGGAAGGACACCGTCATCATTGCAGAGACTATATAAAGGGCTTGTTCTAAACGCCCCTGTTGCAATCCTAACGTTTTCAAATTTGGCTGTATTTTGCAAATCGCAAAATTGCGAAAGAAATTATTTAGAGTAGAATTCTTGCATCCTCCAAAGCTGTAAAGTAAAAATGAGAACAAATACCAAATCAAATTTTAAATATAGTTTTTAATAAAATAATGTACATTTAAAGTTTGTAAAATTGGCTCATTTTTTTTGTTACATGACATAAACCTCAAAAAATGGAATACCTTTTTTGTCTTAATGTACAAACTATTTTTGATTTTCTTTTTTAAAAGATTTAAACATTATTTTACAATAAGTGAAATTTATAACATACATAGCTTAAATTGAAATAAATAAAGTTTGAATCCACCAATACATTTACACCAATAAATTACAACACTTATTTTACAGAATTAGGGGCAAAAAACATTTTTTTTTATATATTATAAGATTTCTTTTTAACCAGAGACAAACAGATTTTTCAGTCTTCAGTACAAATTCATAGTTGTCTCGAGTTACTTATTTTTAAATAATCAAAAGTCTTGAAATAACTATAATGTGCTCTTTTGTTTTGTAAACACAACAATTGTGAAATTTTTTTCTAATTCAATTTTTGTTAAAATAATTTTGTTTTTACAATAGTACGTCGTCCGTCTATCACTTTCGAACAATATCTAAAACACATACGAATTGAAATTCAAACCTCTGCGACGGAGGCGGCGTTGGCTCTTGGATACCCAGAGAGAATTTCAATATTTAAACAGTGACGGTTGTCGCCACAACGTAGTCTAGACAGATGTATATACGCAAGCATATTTGTTTTTTGACTTATTTATTCAGTGTGTTGTTTTTACTTCGCCTCACAGACAGAAAGAACAAGTTAGGAATATATACAATTTCAACCAGGAATTATAAAAACAATTAAATATTTACATTTTTTTTTGTTTTGTTACAGATGGAAACTATTTAGAATTACTTTTGTTATATATATTTCAATCACATTTATTTAAAAAATACTCGGTAAAGAACGGAACGCCAAGACTCACTTCAAAATGTTAAAATTTCACAAGTCGATAAAACGTTTCGTAAAATGTAATAGTTTTACCCCACTGCTTAATAAAATGTTTAATTGTTTTAATTAGTGATTTTTAAGGAAGGGGGTTTGCTGGAGTCCGGATAAAAATATGACAAGGAAATGCCTAATAATTTATTACGGCAAAACCATTTTCGAATAGCCATTGATCTATAAACATAATTTTACGGAATTCACTTTTTCATATTTTTCTATACATCCGAAACAAACCGATCCATAAAGTAATTAAAGGGTTGCCGATTTCACACGGGTTGTATGCTTACTAACAAAACAAAACGTATTTTATAATCTCATGTAATAATTTACTGGAAGAGAACCAAATTTGATTTTGCACAACAATCTGGTAGTAAATCGAGTGCTGATCAACTGGATAAGATAATAGCCACTTTGCAGAGCTTCCCGAGTTATATTTTCTCTTTTCTGAGGGCTATATATTACATAATTATTTTGCCTAATCGTCGTCCCTAGTACCTATAACCAACATATAGTCAAACAGCCCATTTGTAAGAATGTCGGTTTCGAATGCAGGGCCGCTGGATTCGAACCCGGTACCTTACGGTGATGAGCGCCGTGTCAACACCTAAACCGTTGACACCAACGTCCCCTTTTTATTGTTAGTACTGTTAGTAATAATAATAAATCTTTATAAGCAAGAATGTATATTACATATAAAATTACACAATTACAAAAAATAAAATTAAATTAAAAATAAATAAATAATATTTTGGTACAAACATGCCTGCTGTCAAAAAACTAAGCTTGTACTAGAGAGCAGAAGGTTTTGAAGATCGTGACAGAAATAAACAGAATACATCTTACAAAAGCATAATGAAAAACAAACAAACATAATTCAGAATAATCGTACAGCACGAGAAAAACAACCAAATTAAATCCTGGCTTTAAAATATCTTAACTAAAATTTAAATATTGTAAAATTATAAATTTTCCTCTTTTTATAAAAAACAAAGCGAGGTACCATATTTAATGAAAAATGATAATATAGCGTTGTTTTCACATTGTAAAAATGTGAGTTAGCCAATGGCTTGGGTCTTGTGTTATATTCACTGATGTCACTAGTTACAAGATAACTTCTTTTATGTATTGACAAACATAAACATTTAAGCAAGATTTAGTATACATTCATTACTTTAAATTCACTGTATAATTTTTTCGTATTTTATCTAAAATAATTTTAAGAATGAGTTAAATTTACATCCAGTGTATAACATTTATTACCTCCGCAGGAAATAATACTATATGCTGTTATGGAAATTGCCAGAGAAAAATATGTTGCCCTTAAAAGTTCAATTGCCGTAAAGATGCGTAAAATTCTAAATTTATAAAAGATTTCTTAGAAGGGAAACCAAAGAATCAATCAATGTAGTTAAATTCCAAATTTGAGTCCATTTTCACACCAAGACATTTAACACTGTAAGCCAAAGGGATAGGCAAGCAAGAAGACACATTATCATTGCAGTATGAAAAACAAATTTAAAATCATTAGTATTTGTTTTCTTTTTTAATAAAAAAAGGTAATACATTACATTTTTGTCGTTGAAATGAGAAAGTTTGAATTTACCCAAAAATTTCATATCATTAATTACAGTTTTAGTTAAATTAATTAAATTATCACTTAAGAAAATGATATAAGTCATAATTGTTAATATTATTAATGTTATCAGTATCTTTTTAGATTTTTACAAATTTCTAGATATTGACTCAATTGTTAAGACAAAAGCATAAATGCTAAATTTCAATAGTTGATAAGAATCACCAAGTAAATAATTGCTGAGATATTGTAATGCCTTATATAAATAATGAATAACCTAAAATAATTATGTACATAAATATTGGCCCTGAGGAAGGAGAAAATATATCTCCGAAAGCTCGGCAAAAGTGGCTATTGTTTTATTCAGTTGACCAACACCCGATTTACTGCCTAACTCTATTTTTGGCCGATTCGATACTCAACAATTCTTGTCAGTTTTATGTTGAAATGTTAATAAATTTTAGTTAAATATTCGAAATGTACGTAAGTACTTTCACATACGTATGCACGAAAAATTCAAAATTTAGGGGGAAAATTTTTCGTTTGTATTAGGCTGAATAAATTATAAGTCCGTGAATAATTACGGATTGTTTATTAACAAAGCTCTTTTTACTTAAATTTTTACAATTTAAGATAGTATTGGAATTTTACACTTGAACAGTAGGAAAATAAATACGATCATTAGAGAAAATATACTGACAGAGTTATTATTATTATTTTTTAACGAAAGACTGATTTACCGAAGACGGTCATTGTTTGCTTGACGGGACCTTCGATTACTGAATTATGGTTAAAAAATTTTTAGATTTAGTGATTAATGTTTAGAAAAACTATAGATTTTTTATGATTGATGTATTTTCAAATCAGATATAATATGTTTGAGATTGATGGCTGCATTTCCTGTGGCGGTTCGACAGTAATTAAAACGAACGGAAGTGTGACTAGTTGAGGCAGGATGTTTTAGCGCATCGTCCAAAATTATTTACAACTTTTCAACATATCACAAGATTTCAAATGATTAATTAATTTAATTGAGCAGCATTAATACCGCGTTAATCGTCGTTTCCCTGCGCTAAAACGGTTTCTCCTTGGTTTCTCTTGTGAGAGCCCCGACGTTCTAAGGGACGAAGAAGGCCAAGAAGGCGAAAAGGACGAGGATGGAAGCCGTGGACGTTGAACTGCCGGAGTTGAGAGGTTTTGTCGCCAGTTGGACGGCAGGAAGTCCGGTCGCCTTCAGCTCCTGCGGACAGGGGAGAGTCTCCTTCGGCAGGGAAAGAAAGTGGTTGAAAGGTTCGTCTGAGACCACGGACCGCTGTATCGGCAGCATCTGCTGTGGCTCGTCTATGGCGCTGTTCGACAGATCGCTCTCCTGGCAGGTCAGTTCTTCGATGGACGACTTGATCTGGGTCGAGGCCGTGTTGTTGTACAGAGTATGCAGCCATTCCAAACGGCAATCGCATATCATCGGGTTACCTAAAAAAAATTAAAAAAACAATGTTAGTTATCTCGAAATAAAATTTCCTCAAGTGGATAAACGGGATTTGTATCGGGATCCGTTTAAAGGGGTCCGGGGTGATAGGGAAACATCCCTTAGGATGTACATTTGGTGAAGAGGAAAAACCGATTTCCGAAGGGGGGATATCCTGTTAGAGTGAGGTGTAACGAAGAGTCCGCCCGAGGCTCTTTCGTTTCTTATTTCGAGAAAGAACCCATTCATATTAAACACGCAAATAGAACATTCTCCAAAATTTTTTTTTTATTATTCAATTGAGAGCTGGTGTGATTCGGGCCTGTGGATAAGTCCAATTATTTCACACCTATAATCCGGGGAGTGGTTTTGGGTTTTATTAAATTTGGCGGCACGTCAAAATCCCATCCGTCATGCTTTCACAACGAAGAACTGGATTTCGAATTAAAATAGCTTTTGTGAAATAAATCAATCAGATTCTCTTTACTTGCCTACATTTTAAACAAAAACACATTGGTTTGATAGGTTTCGGATCCCGGCCAGTATAATTCGATAATAATGTTGAAAAAAAAGCCCTCATACGACAGGAATTACTTCACTTTATTTATAATTTTTATATTGAAAACACAAACTTAGTGCAAACTGACTGCGTTTTAAAGATAGAACAATCTATTTTTCCTAGTGTCATTAGGGCTAAATGTATTCTAAAAGGGGGACTAAAGGGTAGTATAACAGAAGAGAATCATTTTATTGCCGACCTTTCGGTTATTATATCCTTATTATCATGAATATTATATAATCTGTAAATAATATATTAATTTAAAAATAATTTGTAAGTAGATTTTATCCAAATTGCAGGACCGTTAACGCCTTAAATGCATACGAATAACCTGCACCACTTAATTTAACAGTAATAAAAATGAATTGAGAACAAATGTGTAAATTGAATTGCAATAAACAGGAAGGGAATTGAATAATCCAATTGATTTACTCATATTAATGCCTTAAAATTGTATCCACCTATTAACAGACAGTCCTAGCTAAGCTGATGTGATTTCATTTTAGTAACTCAAAGTTAGTAACTCATCATCTGTAATTGTGATTATGACAGTCTAACTTATACCGATGTAACTTCATTTTAATTATTTTAATTTTTTGCAATACTTAAAACCTCTTAACCTTCTACCTTCTCCATTAATTGCTGGCCGTCAACTCATTTTATTAGAAATGCTGCGTGGGATTATTCTTTGGGACAACTTGAGGTTGTCAGGACGACAAACCAATGAGTAAAAAACCATTTTTGATAAAAAGTACCACAATTTAATACTTTGCACTTTTACCTTGTCTATTTAATATAACCTTATTATAATACCTTAACCTATTATGACGTAGATAGTCCTAGTTATACTGATGTAACTTCATTTTAATATTTCCCAGTTTTTACATGTCTATTGTGATTACGACAGACAATTATACTGAGTTAACGTCATTTTAGAACCTCAAATGTATACCTTGCGTATTATGTTGATAGTTCAACATAAATCCTTTTATACCTTAAACTTGTACCTTTTCCAGTTTTATTTTAACCGTCATCTTTTGATAGCAAAACCAAATTTTCATACCTATTATGATAGAAATGATGGATGGTGGAGTGGGTGTGGTTTTCAATCCTTTTTAAAAAAAGATAGTTCACTCACAGGAAATCACCATCCCTAACCATTATCTACTATGTTTTCGACAACCTAACTTATACTAACGCAACTTCATTTTAATACCTTGCAACTTGTGGCTTATGATTTTGACAGTACAAACTATGCTATATGTAACTTTATTTAAAAAACCTTACACATGTATCTTGTCTAACATGATTTTGACAGTTCAATTTACTCTGATGTAACCTTATTGTAATAACTTACACATGCAATTTGCTTATTTATTGGGATTTCAAACTATGTACTTTTCAAATTTTCAACAAGTCCACTATGATTTTTGACAGTTCAAACTATGCCTTCACCTTGTATCTTGTTTTTTACAATTTCCAAAATCGAAATTACTTTGATGTAACTTTATTGTAATACTTTAAACTGGTAACTTTATCATATTTTATGAATGTCCAAACTATGCTTTGTAACACCAGTTTTAAACCTTATACATGACACCTGTTTTTATCAATTCCGAAAGTATAAATTCTCCGATGGAACCATGTTATAATACTTTAAACTTGTAACTTGTCTATTATGATTTTTGAAAACTAAAACTATTCTATGTAACCTCATTTTAAAACGTTAAACATGTACATTGTTTTATACACTTTCAAAAGTTTAAATCATCCGGATGTAACGTTATTTTAATACGTTTCAATTATACCTTATTTAGTGGGTATACCTTAACAGTAACCTTCCTTTAATAACTTAAAATTGCAACTTTTCTACTAAGATTTTTGAACGAAGTTCTTTTCAGAGGATCTTCGGAAGAGGTCAAAACAGAGAAAATTTCCTTATGGTTTTCGCCGAGCTTTCGACAGTTTTATAAGGTCATCTTCAGTCATCTCATAAAACTGTCGAAAGCTCGGCGAAAACCGTAAGGAAGTTTTCTCTATTTTGACCTATTCCGAAGATCCTCTGAAAAGAACTTCTTGTATCCAGCAGGTCGATAAATTTACTTTCATCGTAAGATGTTTGAAAGTTCAAATGAGAAGAGTGAAAAAACACTCAATCCCAAGAAAATCTAAGGTGCTCAAAGGCGAACAATGACAATCGACCGAGCCAGACAAATGAGGCAGCCAATTCTGAAAAATTCAGGAAAGGGAAATAAACCTTAATGATTCCGGCACTGAGACGGACCGCTAGTCGTGTCCAAAAAAACCATAGCCTACAACAAAAGAGCTTTTTGGGTCTACTTAGCCCGTGGCCCATTTTTATATACAGGCTTAGTAAATTAAAGTTTCAACGTACAGTTTGATCAATTTGACTTCTCTACTCTAAACTACATAAAAATAAGGATAAATATGTATAGTTAATTCAAAAATATTTTCAAGTGCGGTAATAAAATAAATCAATGGAATGCATTTTGTGCCCTAGTAGTGCAACTCAGCCATAGAGTACACGAGACACGGAGCAGACGGGATTCATAGGATACACGGCCGGGTTCATGGTCAGGAGGGCCCATCTGCTAGCGGACATGCTCCTAGGCATACAGGCAAGTCCATGATCGACTTCTCTTGGGCGGCCTGAAGTGATAAAGGAAATTAGATATAGTAAGTCAAAATGTACTTTCATTGAATAAGACAACAAATATTCAAGTGACAGTTCTAATGGTCATATTAAAATTCGGTTCTATTGTTTTAAATTTCATTTAACAAAAGGCAAAACATGTCATAAAATGTCATTTTGAAAGAAGAACTGAGTTGGCAGTGGATCACAAAGTCTCTTTTATCAAGAAACTACACAATTTAATACTTCCGAATTCCAGCATTCCTCTGTGTTATAATAAAAACCTGCTTTGTTATAACTTGTCAGTGTGATCGCAGTAAATAATGTAAATATCAATTTAAAAAAAGTTTATTCAGACGTTTTCTCTCATTTCGATCAAAGTGATGCCCACGAAGGCAGCCTTGACAGAGGTTTGAGAAAAAATGTACGATGTACGCTTGATTACGTTGAAGTAGTAATAACAATTAGGAATGATAGATATTTTAAAATATACCAATATTTTTCTTGGTTTAAAAAATATTTTAAAGAAAAAAAAATATCTAAAAAATAATAAATATCTTTAAAGATTGAAGGTCAATAAGGTAAAAAATCCATCAGCTATAAGATAACTGATAATTACAATTAGCGTTAATTATTTTTGTTGAGATGTCGGTTTATTTATATATTTCTGAATTGCAAGCAGACATTTCTTCGTCGAACTTTTGGGCTCAAAGGGAATTGCTCCACCCCAGAAAAGTGACGAAACGTCGCCTCCCACGCCTCAGGGCAACGGAAGATTAAGCAATTACTGTAATTGAGGCCGTTTTGTCGAAGAAACTGGAAAAGTCGAACTTGTTCTCCCAAACCCAATTCGGAGAGAAACCTTTAGACTATTCAAATAGGGTATTGCGCGGTGGTTGGGTAGTTTCGGGCAGCCCCGGACGCTTAGACAGTATAATGGCATGTATCCCCAGACCACCTCCTGAATCTATTACAATCTCTTAACCAAACCTAATAAACCTTTCTGGTACTCCGGCATATATATATATTATAAATTCACCGGGAAGAGGATGAAATGTTCCGCTTTTCGCTATAATCTCGCTTTATATGTTAGATTTGAAATAAACCCTAGAAAAAAGTTTAATTAAAAAGTACACAAATGATGTTGACTCGAAAAAACTTAAATTAAAAACAGGCCGGTTTTGCACCGTACAACTTTATTCAATCGAAATGTAAAACGTACCTCAAATTACACTAAATAAACTTTTATTAAAGTACTCACCCTCTTGATAAACAGCCAACTGTTTAATTTGAAAGTTTAAACATGCAGGTGTTGCTCGTTTTTTTTTCTTTTTTTTTTTTTTTAAGTAGATTCGTCGATTGTCCAGCTGAGAAAGCCATGGTATAACAAAGGTAATGTATTGTCGACTTGAATCTCGTTTAAAAACTATAGTGTACTTCAGCCCTCATCTCATATTTCATTTTATCACTTTCGCAACACACACGAACAACAGCTCGTATGGTAAAAACATTACAATATTACCCTTTGAAGGGAAGATTTAAACATTCCTGAGACAAATAAACTTCGTTACTATAATTATTGTGATTTTTATGGATATTTCTGGTCGAAAATAAATTCCAGACGATTGTAGTCGCGTTAAAATAATATAAATGAATACAAACCAAATAATTAAGCTTGTAGACAAGACATGTTTTCAAATAAGTGTCATGTAATATTTTTACACTTTTGCATAAAATTAGCGAGGCTAGACAGATCAAAATGACCCAAAAACAAACAGAATTTTTCATTGCAATTCTTGTTTAAGTAGCGTTATATGCTGATTTAAATCATCCAAGGGTGGGCGTACACAATAAATAATAAGAAAAGAACAATAGATCGATATGACAGTTTGTTCGTACTAGGGTCAATTTCGCCACCTCTCCCCTATCTCTTTTATAAGTTTTTTGTTTGACAAGATAAGCTGACAGTAAAAAAAAAGGAATTGGTTGACCAAATATTTCACTGTTGATGATGCAGCTCACGTAAAAATTTGTGTAAGGAGGAAAGGCTCCCCCCAGCGGTCTCCACTGGATCGAATGAGCCGATTATAATATAAGTCCATCCTCATCAGGATGCACCCCGCAGGATTTTTATAATCCTTTTAACCGATCGACGTCCTGCACAATCTGGGCTCCGTTCCGCCGAACCCCAAGAGGGATTTATTTAATTAACCGAAAGCGAAAAAGCGGCCTCGTCAATTAAAGTAGGTATTTCATTGCTTTGAAAGGGGGGATGAAAGACCTACTAAAAATGAAGTCTATTAAAAAAGAAAAATTAAATAAAGTTTTTTCAATAAAGTTTTTACAAATTTATAATTGTATTTATTTGAAAAACCATAGATGGAAAATTCATTTGCAAATCCATCCAATACCAAGCTACAAGGCCAAAGATCTGCCAACTTAGTTGAAGTCAAATTTTGACTTTTTGTCCTAGGCCCATTGAATTTCCTAATGTCGATGTTCTTTATAAATAAATTAATATTAGAAAATACAGGTTTTCAATGTTCTAATTTCATATTAAAATAATATTAATTATTCTTTTTATGTTAGGTCTTGGACCATAAAAGTCTACTTCAGAGATAGATTTCATAAGTCACGGTAGCTCAAGTGGTAGAGCAGCGGCGTATTTAGCCGAAGGTCGTGGGTTCGAATGCCGCTCGTGACACCGACTTTTCTTATCTCAACCAAGACTTTACATAAAAACAATAATTAATTAAAAGAAGTTACTTGGTCATTTGACATAAATAGTTTAAAATAATATATTTAATATTATAATATATTCAGAATTTCTTATTTTTCACTTAGCTATGTTGGGTTCGGATCCCAAATATGACCTTAAAAATGTCCAGACCCATTGTACTATAGAAGCATCCATACTTGTCTTCGGATAAAAGAGGAACCACCAGAGAAGTCCCAAGGAAAATAAATAAAAATACAATTTGACTATGTTTATTTAAAATTAACGTGGTATTTTGGCAAAAAAGCACCAAATAAAAAAAAGGTAATTCATGCTAGCAATTTCTGTATGAAATACGTTTGTAATATACTTATCGAACACTTTTTAAAAAATCCATGCCACCTAGTATTGTTAAGCGTATGTCCTAATTGAGCAAATCAACAGCGATAAAACTACAATATACTATGAGAAGGGTCAGTATCGGAATTCGTGAACAACTTTAGAAGTTTAATAATACAACGAGTAAATTTGCCGAATATACGCGAATGGCGCTTACTACAACGACGAAGTTCGCTCGAAGGGAGGAACTTGCTAATGGAGATACTTTAACATCGATTGTAGGCAACAGATGATACTGCTTTTATAAGTTTTTTTGCCGAAGGTCATGGTTTGAAAGGAGATTTAGTTTGGATAACTTGGAATAATCGTAAATATCAAATTAGCCTTGAAGAAACCCAGGAAGAATCGTGTTAGGAATCCGAGCTTGACAAGGATGATGGACGCGTGAAGATCGAAGGAGGATGGAAATCAGCGAATAGGACCTGTTAAACCATTCCATAAACCTTGCAAAATATATTTCAAGCTGGTCTAAGATCCATACGGTACAAACTGGTACCATCTTACGTCAACATCAGTTGTGCCCGAAGGTTCTCATTTACGTCCATTTATCTTCAAGATTTCAAACTGATTCTGAAGGATTGCGAATATCTGCTTAAAAGAGTAGGGTCTTACTGACTTTCCCACTGAATTGCTTATTTATTTGATTGACTAAACCAACTGTGCCAGCCCGCCACCATTCAAGTTAATAAATCCAATCAAGCTAATTAGAAACCTTCATATTTTATGTACAATTTAAAATTTGGGGCATCGTGGTTTTACACTGGTTTTTCGTCTACAGTCACTCCAAAAATATACAGTCCTAACCTAGGTTGGTGGGAAACATTGGGTATTGGATATTTAGCTGAAGACCCGCCACCTTTCACGCTAATAAATACATTCATGCTAACTAGAAGACGTCCTGTTATCTATACAATTGTTATCAACACCGCGCGTAATTTTACGTCGGTTTCTCGTCCATAATCAACACAAAAATATATAAAACTGACCTATGTTGTGGGGTCTCAGGGTCAATGGATATTCCACTAATGACCCGCTGCCATTCATGATAATAAATACTAAAAAAGATTCCACCCTAATTAATTATCTTAACTGGAAAAAATAAAGAATATAAATGTTATATATTCGATATATCATTTTCAATTTAAATAAATCGTTTAGCAGAAATGTTGGAACTAATTGGAATTATGATAGTTTCAAGTTTTACGATCCAAGCCTTGGAATTAATTGATCATTGATCATTCAATGATGGACGAGAGTCTTCTCAAATTACAGAATCGATATAAATAGTCAAATGATATTTTGGTATTTACAGATAATTGAAACTGCCTATTTAAAACTTTTTCCGATACTTTAGTCGATATTCTATTGGTAATTAATTAGCACCCTTTCCGTTTTTTATTGATAAAAAGCCTCCCTCGGCCCATGTTTATTAAACTAATTTGCGTCTGGCACGCTAATTTACTAATTCTATGAAGCAACCTTCTCTAGGTTGACACAAAGGCTTAGACCCCTGGCTAAATGTCCTCCCAGTATTTAACCTTTTCCGTTTTTCTGTACTCGCTCCGTAACATTTTCCCCGTCAAACATACAAACAACAATTAGAAGAAGGAGAAAAAAAAACTCAAAGTTCAAATCGGAAGGTTTGTCGTTTTTAAACCACTGTGTACTATAGTGATCATTTAAAGAAGGCAAAATGATAAAAACAATCTGCTTCATATTTTAAATAAAGCGGGTAGAAATTTCACAAATATTTGTTAAAATTTAATCACAGGCTTTTATGTGTGTACAACGTATTAAAACATTGTTTTCACTCCATTCCGACCAAATGTTACTGGCCACATTGTTTATAACATTTGTGAATTTGTGAGTTACAACATTACTTGTTTTGACAGCGGTTTGATGAAAATTGATCGTCTCCGGTCCGCCTATGCTCTTCTGTTCCTAACGGGGATGGCGATAATGGTCGAAACACGTCGGACTTACCGACCTGAGTTTATTAATTTCAAACTGCTGACATGCGGACCGCACGGCAAAACTTGTATTAATAAGAGGAACTTTTTTTTTATAAAACAATGTTCAATAATTACTTTACTTGTTTTACTTATAAGCTCATTTGAAACAAATAATCGAGGTTTTTTAATACTAAAAATACAGAGAACATTAGATCCAAATGTGCATTTTTTCTCTGGCGTGAGAATCGATGAATGTATGGAGCGCTGAGTCGACATCGAGTGGTATATATTTGAAGATCATACATTATACATTATGCTCGTCATATATGGAAATTGTATTCTACTGGGGCAGGAATATAATTAATAATAGTATAATCATTATTATTATTATTGCACAGGACGCCGGTTGAATAACTGAAGACATGGCTGTCCTCGTATCCTATGAAATTCTGACTATAACCTTCAATTTTCTCTTCTCTTTTCTATATTAAACTATATTTGTATTGGAATTCGGTTTTATGGAATTTCTGAAGGCGTCCGAAGTTTATTTTTATCACTGTATCAAATAAAAAATAAAAAATATATCAATAAAAAATATTGTTAAACATGATTAATTTTAACAAAGGATACAAGGAGGTTCGCGCGCTCTTCCACTTGCACATCTAAGGACGTTTGATTTTGTTAATATTGGATGATGAATCAATCCGTTCCATGGCCTATGTTAGAAATAGTTCTAGGAATAGAAAAACAGGTTCGGTGTTAAGTAAACTCGCATAATAAGGTTCATTGGGTCTAACGATAAATAATTTAGAAGTCCATTTCGAAACAATAGTCGTTACTGCAACATGGAACATAGGGTGTGATTTTAATGAACCTTCGAGTGAATTTATGGACCGTGACTAGGTTATGGGGAGAGGGATTTTAAGTATGTATATCGCTTGCTTTAGTGCTTACTTTGTGAAATTGCTCTATTGGATCCCATCGAATTTTAACAATTATGCACGCTTCTTAGTACGTTTTAAACCGAATTTTCGTCAGAGAAGTAACAATGCGACTTAAAAGAATTACAACTTTGCTCAGCACAACGTGAAATATACCCAAACAGGGTATAAACATAAATGCGGCATAAATTTAATCGGGTCGACTGTCAAAAAAAGGGGAGACAGAAAGAGTTAAGTCACGTGATTTTCTCCCTAACGACTGAATTAGTCATACAGAAGGTGGAAAAGACCTGTGACAAAGGAATGTCTTCTCTTACACGTTTTATATCTGGGTCGGCCGTGGAAAAATGAGGTTTGACGAGGGGATTTTTCCAGGCGCCACTGCAATGTTAAATGTACGTGAAAATTATACAGACTCTACGCGGATTTGTACTTGTATTTCCGGTTCAGAGAAACTTTTCTTATTTATAAAGAATTATAATGAAATATTGAGGAGAGAAAAGGACATAAGAACATTTTAGGAATTAATAGAATTAACATTTTCGAGGATGAATGAAAGTTCAGTAAAAACGTCACTAAATAATGCATCACATAAATGATTTCTATTATTATATCGACATATGAAAATTCAATAAAGGAAAACTTTTTAAAGACTCTAGGACTTTTATAACGAAATTGATCCGTTTTGATTCTATTTCTCACGCTCTTGTCAAATACTTTTCGACGTGAAGCTCCATCAAACTTTATGTTTTTTTCGACAACAAATACAGCAGTCCATAAACAGGAAACCGAGGGAACAAACTTTTTACTCACACACACAGATATTCTTGTACAGACACAGAAACACATGTACATTGCGTATGGAAGGAAAAAGTTAAGGATTACGCACAGGTCACTCCAGTCTCACAGGGAATCTCCTAACAGGAGGGAGTCCACGATGCCCATTGTGTAGAAAAATTGTGCCTCTTAGAGCACGAAATAATTAATTGATGAGAATGGAATGTGTAAAGAAAGAAATTCGACGTCACATGATCTATGCGCGCTTTTGGACCACAGTAGTGGACATAATCCAATACCTAACGACCACATATATCTTCTGATTCTTCCTTCTCGAAGGTGGAATAATATAAATCAAAACCGATTCGGTTTTATTTTAATCCTTCCTCAGGTGATTAATATTTTGTAGTAACACTACATGTTAAGTTCTTTATACTAGAAAAACATTTTAATATTTTGATCCTAACTAGACTCTGATTACGACCTTCATACACCTCCATCATGAGTTTGTGATAAGAGTCTAGTCTGGATCAAAATATTAAAACGTTTTCGGAGTGTGAAGGACTTAAAAAGTGAATCATACTGGCTTCTTTTAAAATAGGTTATTACACTATATTAATGACTGACGACCACTGTTTTAACCCCTGCGATAACTCACCCGGGGAAAAATGTAAAAAATCCGAACTTTATGGATTGAAAAATGCTGATTGTTTTTTAGTTATGACCTATTATCCCACCTTCGAGAAGGAAAAAATCAGAAGTTAAACTGTTGTGGTCGAAATGAAAACGATCACATATAAAGTTAACTATACATAAGATATTTGTGAATGACACATTTTACAGTAATAAACAACAAGGTGCAAAAATAACAGTTCTTTCAGACTTCTTTCCTGTATACGCGGTCGTCATAAAAAGGACAATGAGGATCATTAACGTCTTCACCTAGCCTATTCGGCCTTATCGGACGTTTTGGAACTCAAGGTGAGAGCTAACGCACTTCCACATACGACAGAATGGTGTTACTGCCGCAGCATTGGTGTAGAGGCAGCTCAGTCCCGTGGGGCCAAGACAACCTCGCTCTTCGCTTGCCCATTCGGAGTGGTCCCCCAAGACGAAATACATCAGCCTGGTTTCCCGCGCACTCTATCTCCAGTTCTTTCAAATAGCCAGGTACCACTAAAGTCCCACTTTTGAACAAAACGAGGGAATTTCAAAACAGAGGACCAATGCCTAGAATAAATTAACTGCCCCGCGACAGCTAGGAAAACGTTGTGGTACCTGAGAAACCATTCTTGATGCGATAATCATGTGTAGAATTCGCTACTTGATTAAAAAAAGAACATCTTCCAGAAAATATATTTTAGAATAGACGAAAGTTTAGGTGCTAAAGGGAGAAAAACCGAAGTCACCAAAATAAGGAAAATAGTTCGTACAATTACAGAATACTATCATATTCATTCACTTCATCAAAAAGTCTGTCCCTTTATTCTCGCTAACAAACAACATTTGACACAGAAACGCACAAATATCTTATGTATAGTTAACTATATATGTGATCGTTTTCATTTTAGATGTAATAAAAGTATCTGTACTCACTCAAAGTGTGTGAATAGTGTCACAGTTCTGTGTCATGTTGGGAGTGTTAGTGAGATATAAATGTTTTTTTGTTAATATTGACTAAATTGAGACACAGCATTTGGTTAAAATTTTACCCCTAGCCAATACAACAACCACAACTGGCAATTTGAATTATTTATTCCATTCCAAAGTGAACAATGCGACCAACCGAATCGGTAAGCAATAAAGAAAGGGGGAGGCATAAGTCGTTTAGCAGTTGGTCAATTTCTGGGGGATGGTTTGATAGAGGCTGCTGATTGCCGTGCCCCCGGCATTAATGCAGACGATCTCGTCTTTACGGGGATTTCTTCACGCTGGGGAGCCTTGAGCGAAATCATATTGAGAAAAGAAAGACGGGGAGGGAAAAGTTCAAAAGGGACCGCAAACTAAAAGATAATCTACTATTCTATTTATGCTCCTTTCCGCTTCGGCAATCACCCCTCGTACCCGACGAATAACATCTGCCATTGACTTTACCCGACATTTGTAAGCTCAATCATTACTTTTACCTCATTATGAATACAATTAGCAAAAATTAATAAACTGGTTCTTTGGTCAGATGAATTTTTAACAGTAGGGGTGGTCGTAAAGACGACAGAGTCGCCTATTTGCCGGATAGTAGTAGTCTTGGGTTCGATTCCTTAGAATTTTCAAGTCGTTACTCACTAATATTCATATTGCCGATATTTATAAAGCCGGCAAGTTATATTAGTTATCTCTTCTTCTTTTTTCTTTCCTCTTCGCGTTTTATTCCTTTAAGATGGCTTCCTTAGGGGTTTTGGTGTTAGGGTAAACAACTCTATCACAGGGTCTGTCAAATACATAAATAAATATAAATAAAAATTATATGCTTTAAAAATTAGGTTAGTCTGGCAAGCAATCATTCTGACCGGAATATTCCATGTTTCTTGGGGTATTTGGTGAAGAGGTCTCTCTATGCACGTTAACAAATTATATTCACGCCCAATTTTTCATTCACACTTTAACGCTAATAAATTCCATTCCCTCGGTACATTCATACATGGGTACACATGCATACGTGCGGCTCATAGAATGGAGATACTCCAAGCATTCGCATACAAAGGACTAACTTTGTGTACCAACTGGCACTCGGCCCTACTACAGCTTTCCAGCTGAACTGCTAGACACTTTGAGCGAGTACTTGTATTACAATATATAATACTTGTAATACATCTAAAATGTCTGCTTTATGTAAATCATTGTATAAGTTCATTTTCACATCTAACATGTATTTGTATATTGTCTGTAAATCCCAGGCCTTGGATATGATCTAAATAAAGATCGAAACATTGGCTCAATAAGGAAAATGTTTTTCTAAATCTACATCGTACAAGACCGCATCTCACGAACGATCATTAATCAACAGTCACTAACTAGTACACATTAACAAAAAACATTTAAATTTATTATTTAAATTAAAATAATTAATTTAAACATTTAAACTTATCCATAATTGTTTTAACGAAATTAGCCAATTACCATATTATTTTGAGTAATACAATTAAGTATAAATGCATTTGGCAAACAACGGACTTATATAATTTCCAATGAAGAGGCACGAGTAAAAATATAAAGAGGCAATAAAGCCGTATTTTAGTGAAAGCGTGTCTGGATAGGAGTGAGAAAGGTGGAAATGATGACCCACGTAAAAGTCATACATAAACTCGGATATTCTCAACATACAGGAGAAATGTATTAACTCGGCCCTCGTATATTTTAGAATTAAGAACTGCCGGCCCTTCCACTTTCAACCCTCTGCTCTTAATATTAATTTATAGCTAGACTTTTAATAAATGGTCTTATAATCGAAATTAATTTCGTATGGAAATGTTGAGGGGATGAAAAGAAGTTACCTGACATAGAATTGTACTGTACTTATAGATTCTAATAGATTATACAATATAAAGAAAATCCCGATGAATTTACAGAAAAAAAAACAACATAATAATTCTTTTAAAAATGGCCGTAGTCTTTTAGTAAAGTGATCGATAGAAATGGCAAAATGTCTTCGCCAGATGTGTGTATTCGCGAGTAAAAAAAAAAAGAGCTCCGGTTATAGATGACATTCCTTTTGGACAACGGGCCTACCCTCGTGTAATTATTTGGCAAGCTGACCATAAATCATTAGCCGGCCTCCTGCCCCGTGTTTTTCTTTAATTTTCCTTTCCCTTTCAATTAAGGCATGTATAGGCCACAATGGGAAAGGAGAAACACAAACACGGCCCCAGGGCTGTTTGGTTTACTAAACAGGAACACTAAATCTCCATGTATACTTCCCTCAATTTAATTTGAAACAACATTATTAGATTGAAGCATTGATTTCGTTAGTAATTATTGTTTTTAAGAGGCAAACACACATGGAAATGTCTCTTGACACGGGTCACAAGGTTAAAATTTGAGATTAAAATGACATTCAATTAAAACGTGAAATGCTTTATATTAAAGATTAACTTATTCATCAAATTGCCCAATGACCATTGGAGAAATGTTTACGTTTTGAATTCTTTGGTAACTTTAATGTATTTTGAACTCATTTTTACAAAATACATTAACATTTTTTTCGTTTAAGTGAATATCATTATTCTGCCTTTAAAGGACTAAATAACAGTAAATAGAGGTAGATAGTTAGATCGTCGATAGATAAAGAGATAGAGAATGAGGGATGGAGAAAAGAAAGAAAGAGAGAGAGTGAAAGAGAGAGAGAGAGAGAGAGAGATGAAAAGTGATAGAGGTTGATAGATAGGTATATACATATGTATCCAGCTATCAATTGTTATCTGCCAAGCTTTCGACCTAACGTACGGTATCATCCGGGCAAAACAATTTTTATGTCTACAAAATTTATATAATTACGCTTTTACGCAGCATTGGGCTCAGATCGCTGTTCCGGTATCTCTGAACCTTAGGTATTTAAATTGTATATAGGGTTTGTATGTCTGTGTTTGCTTTATGTTAATTTATTGGAATGGATGTATTTTATTAACGTGTGAGGAAGAGGTTGCTTGTAACCCCGCTCGAGGAATGTATAGCTTTCTGGGGTGAATGAATGATGTCAAGAGAGTAAAAGTAATGTATTAGCGAGCGTGGAGTGGTTTCTACCCCCACACCGAGGAATATCGAGTACTCTGGAGAAGTGAATATGACCAGACATCTATGTTTATGGTGATGTTTATGTATATATTGTATGTTTTGTTTCAATTTTATATTGGACAACCTGAGAATCTAGCATTTTATGATATCGACATAGAATATATTTTAATTTTTATATTTTGTCGTTTACTGGATATTTTTTAAATAAAATAATATTGCCCTCATGGTTTCGGAGATTTGCCTTTACAAGGAATTAATCTCAGAACAACCAAATTTGTTCGGGTGAGTCTGAAATGCAAATTGCGAGTTGAACTTTTGATTTTGGAGAAAATCATTTTTTTCGACCTCCCACACGAATACAAGGCTTTCCTACCTTCGGTAATTTGGAAGGGAATTATGTACAATATTCACGAATCGTATTTAAGATCATTTGCATTTAAAGAAAAACCTGACGTCAACTATTTCCTACAGTGTGCCATGACACAATAGTCCTAGAAGTATAAACCTCAACCGAGCCAGTGGCCGCTCTTTCGTGCGACCAAGGCTTCTCTCGTCCTAAGTGAGTATTACGAACGTGTTTCCTTTTGGCTGGCAGTAAATCATCTCCTGAGAGAAGTAGACCCTGCACTTATCCCATATTTCAAACGAACGCCTCCACTTCTGACAAAGGAAAGTACTTCCTTTACGTTCCGCATTGATATTTCATAATTGGACGTAGCTCATAATTAACTCGCTTCAACTGATGATTGAATTAAATGTAAACAATATAATTGACTGGAGAAAATTGAATCGCGAAGAAGACCCAATTTCAGGTTGATGTTTGAGCTACCATAAGTAAAAGCGTTCGTTAGGCGAGTTTCTGAAACGCCCTTTGTCGTCCTTTGTTTGTGCACCTTTTTTTCTTCGTGAAAACGACAATTTCTTTGTTTACCGCAGGCACACAGTCCGTGATCACTGTTTTTCCGGCGAGGAGACGCCTGTGCTGAACGATTTGTGTGGATAGCTGAGACAACTCTATTTTTACCAATTTATAAATTACGATTTCAACACCCAAGGGGTGTTAGTTAAATACCTCAACGAAATTACTTGTCACAATTTTGAATATTGACAAAAATTTAATCTGCTAGATGCCTATTGAGTCTCAAGTACCTTATTTTTCTTTTTCAACACCAGTTTTGTAAATTACCCAGAAAGGTAATTGATATGATCATATGACACCTTTTAAAGGAAGTTGTTCCATTGATTTTGCAGAATCCAAATAACCCAAATATTCCAATATCTTCATAGCATTTCGTCAGATGCCTATTGAGTCTGAAGAATTTAATTTTTTTTTCAAAACCTGTTGTTTCTTGGGTTTAACATTTTTGGAGAAGGATTGTCCATCGACTTGGCAGGACTTTAAATTATTTCGTATTTGTTTAGTGGTCATAGTTGACTCTACTACTTATTGAAATCAATTATTTCTATTATTTCTTTTGTATGTGGGTTTTGGTTGAAATATATCCCACTCGTGACACTAGTGCTTGTATTGTTTCGTCTTAACCAAAAACCATCGATAAAAAGAAAAATTTACTTAAACTATTTGTTAAAAATGCCTACGTATGTTCAATTCCATATTATGATACAGTAGGTCAAAGGCGTGGCAGTGCACATCGTACTAAATTGTTTGTTTATTTACCACAACAGAAACTATGATATTATTTTTCATACTTGATTGAAAAAATGAAAAATTTGAGGAAAGAAATTTAATTGTACACATTTTACATCAAACTAATAATAATAAAGATAACAGCTAATTTAATTTAGAGTTATATTTGTTCGTTTAAAAACAAATTTTGTCTTCCTTCGTTGAATTTTCACCCCATTACTGATCTCTTTTGTTGATTATTTGAGTACTAAAGTTTTGTAAGGACTAAAATACCTTGCCCAAGTTTTCTTTTGGAGCAAATGGAATTAGATGTTTTCTCTTTAGGTTAGTTTTCCTCTGTTTTAAACCTTCCTAGAGATTCGTCGTAGTTAGTATTAACTCTGTACTAGTTCTTTTTTGTTCGATTTTGTATGCCTAGAATGTAGGGTTGAACTTCTAGTAGAAATACTCTTGATTCCGAAAGAACGAAATCTTTAACCATTCCTATCGATAATTTTGAATCAGATTTCTTTTCCAGTCCTTTCCCAAGATTGGCGCTTACCAATAGCCGTGATCGGCTTCGTTTACGTGAGTTAAGGTGAGCAGGCGAGTTGGGTATGCGTTTCACCCCCAACACCGAGTGAATCGTTGGGGGAGGAACTGAAACCGAAATAAAACCGCACGCTACAATGACATTCCCCCAGATCCATGCGAACACACTCGAGACAATTACACTGCACAGAGGGTCAGCCCCTTGCATTCATTAAAACACCCCGGCGTCCATAGCTCCATTGTGGGCAAAGGGTGAGGCTTTAAACAATTGAATTTTTTTTACTTCTCTCAATGTTTAATTTAAGGGTGGCCAGTTTGAAATTTTAATTAGGGATAGGGAGATACTGTAACTCTGTAAATCAAGACTATTATAACGCCATTCATTACATCTAGATTCATTATTTTTCAAATGTATTAGTTGTAATAATAAAACCAATATAGAAAGCATTTTTTTATAATCCTGCCTTTAGCAATGTTGTTCTATCAATACATATTTTCCTGGTATGTTTTTATAAGTGTTATTTGGCATTTGCTTCTTAAGAAAGTGAAGAATCGATAACTAAGGAATGGGATTAAGGATGAAAACAAGATTAGGGAGATTACAGGGGTGTCAGTACTTCTAACTTGCTCAGTTTTCTCAGTGTTTACTCACGTTCGCAGTTCTCGTGTATATACTGGGGTAGTCCTAACTACGGTCATCGGGACAGATAAGATCCCCTCTCGATTTGGGACGTGACCGAGCTTGGAATAGGGCACGTTTACATCTATACCTTATCAATATTCAGCCGTTTACTTTCTTTTTTCTTTCCGCGGTGCTGACGGAAATATTTTCGAAGGGTTAAAATAAAAATGCGAAATATAACAAATATTTGTTCCGACCAAATCGGTAAGGGAGATTATATTTAAATATGTAGAGATATCTTTCTAATCTGCCTATTCTAACAAAAGCAAAAATGTATGTCTCCTCGAACCTCCTCATAAACATCGTGGTGGAGACAAATAAGTCAAACACCACAGTTCATAGAGATCTTAAAGAGGCGTAATGGCAGTTCTACCAAGAATTGTGGAAGATGAAACAATTCCGAAACAAGTCTCTCTAGAGTTTCATTACCCCGCTGATTTACCTGTAGACAATGAGGTGACGAAGCAGGACGATCTGTGATAATCAAGTTCTCATCTCAACGATTACTAAACTGGTGTCTTCTTTATAAAACTCATACCTACCACATGCAGAAAAGGAGGAAGACAAGAAAAACACCACAGATGGTGAAATGTTCAAAAGCGTTAAATATTGGAAGGAGTTGTGAACCAAGTTGATATCAGGCATAACAAGTTAGTGGTTCATAACTTCGGATCCCCAAACTATTGCCGAGTTTATAAACCTTGTAAGAAAACCATTACGAGTTCAACCGATGAAGGTAGGTAAAGACCGAACGTTGTAACAAACATCGCATAGACTAAACATCACCAAGCAGACCGTGACACTATAAGCAAGTTTGTCAAAAATTGGAAGAAAATACTTTTTATATTTTTCAGCCGGTCAAAAGAAAGGAAGCTTTTTGTCACTTATAACAAACTTCAGGACTCAGGTTTTTGTTTGTTCATCGGAGAGAAACTTTCGGAGTTATCATTAGAACCCCTAGGAAAAAACAAGCATCAATCATCAGAGAAGATTGATTATTTGCATTTAAATACTTCTTTTCGCTTTTGTCGTGCAGACAAACAAATTTTCTTCAAAGCAGCATGCGAAGAGGAAAAACAAATTTATCGTGATCCTCGCTGGAACGTTATTAACAGGCTGATTCGTAACTGGAAATTTATCGGTAATAAAGCATCTCGGTCCGCACTCGTACACGTAAATTTTCCTCCGGGCTACTGGACCTGAAGGTTTTATTATTTCATCGGTAAAATATGAATGAACAAACAGTAAGAATCCCGAGGAAAAGTTCCAGGGCTTATCCTCGGGATTAGCTTGCGAACAAGGCAATGGGGGATATTTGGTACGTGTAGTAAAATGCGAGATATATTCGTGAGGGTTGTTTTGACAGTTCCTTTTCCTTTGTTGTTTCAGAACGGAACAAGGGTCGGACCCCCTTTCGATTAATACGCCTGTCATGGAATGACAATCGACTATTAACAATCTAAACACCTTCGAAATTAACGCTTATAAAACTATCCCCCGACACACAATAGGCATTTTCCACCCCTGCGAAAATTAACCGGGAGCGTAACGCCAGGTGTTGAGGGTTGGTTCGGCACGTTCGTTTTATTTTCGGTTCAATTTATTGTTCTCTACGTCTGATAAATCAAATCGAATGGTTTTCCGAAGAAGCGTGTTTTCCCGACGTGTTTCCCTGGTGTGATCAAAGTGAATTTGTCGTGGGAGCGAGGCGTGGGAATTTCATTATGTTCAGACCGAGCGGTTTCTTGAGGACTGAAGACTAATCTGTTCTTGTTGGGTCGTTTCTAATTTGTCCAGGGCGGCAGGGATGGGATGTCTGGACGTGAGCCAAACGAGACCCAGTTTTCCCGACTCTCTGCTTCCCGTAGAGAGACTGCCTGGCTTCCTTGGTAAAAAGGAAACTTGAATTACTAAACCTTCTATTAAGCCATCCATGTCGACAACATCTAAAACATGTTACAAACAGTTTAAAAATCGAACAGACGTATAATTAAAAATAGCTTATCCCACTTGGAATCTGCCCTACAGTGAGTTGCACGGAGTACCAAGCTTTTCCACCATTTTAGTTTCTTTGGCTTAATTAAAAATACAGACACCAGAAATGTTTTAAATATATTTCTCACTTCTTTCTGAGATATTACCCGGAGTCAAAAAATAGACGATAAAATTGACAAAAATATTTTACTTTCTTATTATAAAAAAAGTAAAAGTCTTTATTATTAATTGATCAATCATTGAATAAGAAACAATTTAAAAATACTAGTTCGTGTAAAAATCTAATATGACTGACGTACATAAAAGAGTAAGTTTGGATGCAGATGCTTTTCAATTAATTGTATTATTCTTTCAATAATTATATCAAGGGCTTGCTTTGAATATTTTGGTTTATATTTGACGGTCAATGTCATCCTGTTCAGTACTATGATTAGCTAATGATGTCAACCGAGTAACGTCGATGATTTGATGTTTGACCGTCGATGTCTTCCTGTTCAGTACTATGATTAACCATTAATGTCATCCGAGTAACATCGATGTCCGTCGATGTCATGCTATACAGTATTAGGAATGGCCAATTTTTACGAATTCTTTTGAACCAGTACTACGTTGTATAATTATTTATATGGCTAATAATTTTTAAAAAAATCTACAGGAACAATTCCTATTATTTTTTGACATTATTAAGACGACGTACTTTCTTTGTATATATCATTTTACATTTTTCAACACTTTTGGCTCCTCGGGATTACGTTCGCGAATTTAACTAAAGCTGTAGCTTCATAAATAATTATTAATTAAGCCAATTATTGATTTAAAGCTTATATATTTTGTGAGATTTCCTCTTGAGGCCTATTAGGTGATGAAAATGAAGTTTGGTTCGTTACGTGGTTTGGGTTCTTCACATCGATGATCCAATATCAAAATTAAAAAGCAGGCCGTTCCTTGTAACCAACTTGTCATTATGATTAAACATTAAACATAACCAGCAGAACATCGATGTTGTGATAGTATCGAAAATCTTTAAACATTTTTATTTCGGGAGCTAAACATCATGGTTACTCATCGGCCATCAACGAAAAAACAGTTTCAGTTTCAGTCATAGTCAAATATGAAGCTATCGATGTTAGTATACTATCTAAGATCAATGCCCATTCATAGTACTGAACTCTTGAAATCTATGTTAAAACGTCAAAAGCAAAACATGGTGCCTTCCAGCACCAATGGTCTTTTTTGCAACGGCCAAGTTGACATTAATCAAACTTCATAATAGTAAATTTCACAGATCGCTAATGGACAACCAAGCTATAGCAGCTGAAAACATTTCTCAAATGTCGAATTTAAACAAAAACATCGATGAACAACGTAAGGCATTCTTGACAATGGGCGATGAATCCGTAGTTTGGGTTTCCTAGGTTGATCGGCCAGTAGACTCCAAGATAATTTTTTAAAGTTTATCATAAAGCATCATTTTAAAAATTGTGTTTTTTTCTGGTTTATTTAGCCAATATACTTAGCCAATATATTTTTACTATTGAAAGTAACTTTAAACATATAAGAATCATTCAATATCATTAATTTTTAAACGCCTGAATATGCATTTTCTTCATATTTTTCCATCGGCTTAGATTTGGTTTTTGCCAAACTTTCTGTCTAAAGCCGTGCCGGGCTTAAGATTCGCCTTTACTGCGGGGGGGAGGAAGAAGCGCGTTTACTGGAGCCACAAAGGGCTATAAAACCAAGGAGGAGAAAAGCCATATAAACCAACCTCTCCGGTATTCGCTGACGTTTTGAATTAACGTTTGTGAGCCGCCTCGAGGATTAATGAAAAGCTCTCCCTACCCGTTTAATTTCAATATCCTCTTTCAACTTGAACTAATTAGTACAAATGTTTAACTACACTCGTCTATCATCAATTAACAGCGTAGAGACAGTATCCTTAAGCTAAAAAATAATTCAGGACGGCATAAATCGAGAAAATAATTGCTATTTGTCTTGTTATTCGTCGCCAATGCTGTTAATGCCAATGTTACGCTCGATTAAACATCTGGGCGTAAAAAGTTTTGATGCTGTAAAAACTACATAAAATTGGCTAAGGCACATTTTTACAACTGAGAACTCTGGCTTTGAGAGAGCATTACGCGATTTATACGTCGATGATTATTATACGTCAAATAAATGAAATTGCGTTGGCCAAGTGCGTTTAGGCGTCAGACACAACTTTTTGACTGCATATATTCCAAAACTCCTTAAAAGGATTTATACATCCTCTTGCTGTTGTGAGTGGAAATAAAAATGTAGTTAGCTATAAAAAATAATTATATATAACAACAACCCGACGAATCTTTTGTTGTTATTGTTTTCCCAAAAAGGCTGTTACAGATTTGCGTTTTAATTGCACTTGTTTCTAGATATAAGGCGTCACAGATGCGGCCGAATTGTTTCCGCTGACCCCAATGCTTTTCCGTGGCACCGGAATAGACCAGAGACGTTTTTAATGCTGTTATTTGGGGCCGAGTGGGAAACCTAGGAAAACAGAGGGGGGTCTCAGTTGTTCCCTAACGTGGGCTAATTTATTAAGGAACCCATGAAAGTGTCCCACCGGGACCCTGTTCTTAGATTAGTCTGGTCGGAGGGAAATTGTTTATGCCCGGACTTTGCAACCGGGGGAACAACCCCCTGGACATGCGGGGAGGAGCGCGGTTTTTATTTTTTCCCCTTGCTCAGGCGATAAACTGGTTTCTTATTTAAGAAGGTAGTTAACACGAATCCCTTTAATAGTTCTTGAATTAAAAAAGAAAAAGGAATAAGTACAAAAAAGGAGATTGTTTTGTTATCCTGGGACAAAAAGGAACGGTCTACCTTTGAAAGACACTAATTGCTTAAAATAATCATGAATAAAGTATTCAAGATAAATACGATTTGGCTTGAACAATTTGACTTTAAACTCTCGGTTGTCTTTATAACGTCTTTCACCAACTTGAATTATCAACAGAAACTATAGTCAAATTAAATTGTATTCCAAAAAAAAAAAAAATAAAAACGTTTTTAATAAATAATTTTTAATCATCGTTATGTATAATTATTTTATTCCTCTACAATTGTTGGTATAATTAATCATTGTGCCAGCAATATTCCGCTATTCCTTATTGAATTATTTAACAACGATTAAAACTGTAATAATTAACAATTAATTAACTGAAGAATGTTTATTTAGAATGTTTCTTTATAGCCGATATGTATATTGAAATTGGTCATTTGATATTATTCCAAAAGGGATTGTTCATTAGGCCGTGTAGATTCGGCGATTTATTCTGAACAATTATTATACCATGCGGTTTTGGGGCTGCTATTGCCGGGTTTGGTGAATGGCGGGTTTGTTCCGACGAGACAAAGCTCGGAGAACATTTCCAGATTTACAGAACAAAAGCGTTCCAGAAATGGAAGGAATCGAGCTCGTACCTAGGACTATAGTGCTGCTGGACCACCAGGGATAAACATAATCAAAACATCAATGTTAACATTTCTCAACATCAATTATTCAACCAACACATATGGATAGATGAATGTGGGCTGAGTATCTAAATTCGCTCTTTGTCAAAGACGGTTCTACTCAGAGATTTGTTGTTTATAACAATATATTGACAAGCTCTGGCACGGAGTACTCGTAATAAACTAAAAGGGACGCTATCAAAGCAGTATGCCGATATCAGTTCCTATCTAACTGAGGGACTGTTTAGAGTCAAACAAGAATTTCAATATTCAAAATTGAAAACAATAAAGTGCCACAAGGTAGTTAGGTATATTAGGTCCACTTATTTACTTGTTATACACCAGCGATTTTAGTAGATGGAGATAAAAATTGCAGATGGTTGCGGTGATATCACTAGACCGCCTAATAAACATTTAATCACAATTCTTCATGCTTGTTATAAGATAAGCAAATAGAACAAAATGAAACTCAAGTTAAATCAGCATAAATCAGTTCATCTAATCTTTACAAACAAGAAGGTGCACCATAGTCCGTCGCCTATAATCGATGGAACTGCTATACTATACGGCAATACAGCTAAATATCTGGGAATGACCGTAGATGCCAAGCTGAGATGGAAAGCTGGAAAGCACACGTGAAAAAAAAAGTACAGAAAAAGATTTAAGGTGTAGAAAACTATACTGGCTGATAGGACGGGGCTCCAAACTTGCTATACAAAATAAAATATCATTTTACAAACAAGTCCTAAAGCCTACATATGGTATTCAACTGCAGAGTTGTACCAAACGCAGCAATATTAAAATCATACAAACACTCCAAAATAAAACCTTACGTAACATGGTCAATGCACCTTGGTACGTAAGGAACAACGACTTACGTAGGGATCTTAAGATCCCTGAGGTCACGGCGGAAATACAAAGATTGCCACAAAAACCACTTTCGCCTCAGCAGCACGAGATTGTGGAAGCGACCAAACTTCTACATAACCAAACACTGTCAGAAGATTAAAAAAAACTGTATGACCTTTGCAGTTAAAAATGAATAGTGAAATGTAAATGTTATTGTACCAATAGGTTTATAAGAATGTAAAGATTTATTTATTCTATAATATTATTATACAAAGAATGGTTGGCCTTATAAGACCTGTTGTAATAAATAAATCTTTTACTAAAAGAAAACATATTTATATACAGCCAAATTCTGCATTCTACTTATTACTATTAGATAGTAATAGATTTCCATAAATATTGAAAAATACGATTAGAGTTGATAGTAGAACATGCAAAATGAATGTAAATTAATCGATATTTTGATACTATCGGGCTGCGTGAATTTTGATAATTAAACATCACTAGAAAAACATCACTGGCACTGTACTATCGAAAAACTTCTAGTGACAAACATCATGACAACTCTTCGTCTATCAAGCATCGAACTTCAAGAACAAACTATTTTTTGATTGTATAGGATAGAATGACATCGATTGTGAAACATAAAACTTTTGAGAGTATCAATCAAGAAATGGTTGGTCGAACATCACTCATCAACGGCAAAAAATCGACATTTTGATTCTATCGGTCTGACTTGACATTGATTCTCAAGGTTCAAACTTCACAATAGGAAACTATGCTATTTCCAATATCGGACAGCTTAACAATGATGTCAAACTTTCGAATATCACTAACTACAAATTCGATGTTTTGGCAATATCGACGTCAAAAACAAATTCTTAGTTAACAGCAGTTATAGTACGATTGTCAAAGATCGACCATCAACGGCAAAACAATCGATATGGCAACTGGGTGTTTCAATTCGAAGGCCAAAATTAAAAAAAGAAACGATGCTATGATACTATTTGTACTGTCTGATATCAGTTGTCAAGTATCGAATTTTTTTGGGTACAGAAAATTGGGGAAGGGCAGTGGAAATCGAATTCGCGACCTTGGGGGGGGGGTCTACGAGTATTTGGCACTCTAACTAATATATGAACAGCAAACCTTCGATTTTACTACACTAATTTCAATGGTTGACATCGATGGTCAAACATTAAATTTATGTAAACAGCGAAAGGGGTGAGAATAGTATCAAGCTAATTCTGGCAACCAAAATTTGATCATAAAACATGGCTCAGCTTAAAACCACTAAACATCAATGTTAACTAGTTCTGACAACTAAAAACCTTTGGTCGGACTACTAACGTCAACAGCAAAAATCAATGTAACATTCTATCGACTCAGTGGTGCTTTGCAGTAATGGGCAACTTGACAACTATGGTCAAGCATCGAACTTCACAGAAGGCCAGCTAAAATCGTTGGACAAACGTCGAACAGCAGCAAAATATACATATGTATTACCATACTACTGAATGTCAATGACCAGTTCGTAATGCTAAGTTACTACTGGACAGCCTGACATCCATGGTCAAAACTTGAACTTATACAAACAGAAAAAAGATAGTTGTAACCATAGTATAGAACATCCATGGCAGCTAAAAATCGATATCAAAGATCGGTCATCATCAGCAAAACAATCGTTAATATTGGGCAGCTTGACATAGACGGTCGAACATTAATTTTATGTAAACAACCAAACATCGATGAGACAATAGTAACGAACACTAATGGCCATTCATAGTTCTGGTTGCAAAAAATAATGCACTTAACATCAACAGTAAAACATCGCACTTCAATGGCGTTTCCCAGCTGTTCCGATTAAAGGTTTTCATAGTTGGCAAAAGGAAAACATCAACGCTACTTTAGAAATAGATTATAGCTGCTGAACAAGGTTAATTTTGGTTTCTTTACTTTAACAAGCAAGTCTTATCTTTAAATTGAAATGAAGTGGCATTTGACAGTGACCGTTTAGTGTAATGTACTCAGTCTTTTTACTATAGCGTGAATCAGTCCAACCCTCATTCCGCTGTTAAAAGCAAATGGTACAACTATTGTCATTCTACACGATATAGAATGGTATCCCTCTTAAAAATGGTTTCATTTTATTTCATTTGATTACTTCCATTCCATTAAATTTATTGCTGTTCTCAAGATGTGCGATATCCAGGTAAACATTTTTTCTATACGGGTGGAAAATGAAATCACGCTAGCATTAATTAAATATATATATATATAAAAAACGGTAAAACTAATATTAAAGAAATTCTTTCCTTTATAAGAAACGGGGGTCAATTAGTCCCACCCTTTTATCCTAGCGCACTGGAGATTCTCGAGCAATTTTCTTTCTAGCAATTGATTGCGTTTAATCCATTTTGAGAAATAAACTCAGTCTGGTGATACAAATACAAGTTTATAGCGTGTTGTTATTGCCGTTTCCCTTGGTGTATCTCGGGGTACATGTGGCCATATGGCTGTATCTATCCGACATATAACCGGCAGTTCCCATCCTCACAGTATTACTTTCCGCATTTTTATTTTACTTTATAGCGCGTTTACGTGACCGTATACAGATTGTGCCGTAATTAATGAAAAAGTGTAATTCTTCCTTCCTATTAATTATACATTTTTATTCAAATAACCTGATACCATTATGAACAATATTTCAAGAACTGTTGTGCAATATTATATATAAATATGTGTAAAGAGGAGTTTATACATAATAACAGAGGAAGCAAAAAACATGAGGTAATGTGTAAAAAAAGGGGAATGAAAAAACGAGGCTTAATTATAGATGTCACATCAACATCATCAGAACTGTTAAACATTAATTAACACTATTTTTTAAAGTTACAGTTACACTATTACCACTCAGTTTTAGTTGAAAAACGATTATAGAGAATTTGTATATTTCCAAAAGAAGATTTGAATATATCTTGAAAGAATTTGTTGCAATCTTTACATTTACATTAAATAATGGGTTTTTGTAAAATGTTTTAAAGTAGAATAGAGGAAAAACTCTTGAATGCAACGTGGTTATTTTACAGAATGATCCTTCATGATTATTCTTGTCTATTATTGTTGATTTTGCCAGACAGTAGTTGTGATAAGTTGATATGAACAAAAAGGATGAACTGTTATACTGGAAAACTTAGTTAAATAAAAACTTTCAACTAATAGTTACATAAATAATACTTCATAACACCAACAAACTTAAAAAGTAAAAGATTTATTTCACAATCTATCTAAGACGTATAGTAGTTTATTTTTAATACACAGGCCAACCACCGAAGATTGACAGATAAAACCAGGGAAAGACTCATCGGAGATGATCAAGCATCGAATAGCAAAATTGAGCAGATCAGACTCATCGGAAATGATCGGTAAAGAACCAAACTTAGCAGATCGGGTTGGAGTCGATCGGGTCACAAGTTGTAAGATTAAGTAGCGAGAAACAGATCAAGCTCATCTGAGACTACCGAACTACAAGTAGAAAGATTTAGCAGTTCGAGCTCAACTGAAACGATCAAGCTACAATTAACAAGAATCAGCAGATGTGGTACATCGGAGGCGATCGAGACATTGAACAAATAGTAAAAATCCGAAGTTCACTCTCACAGGAGACAGCCCCAAACAGCATCATCAGGAAGAGAGAAAGTCAAGCAGACCTTAAAATTGCAAGATTTGACAGTCCCATCTGAGATTATCGAGCATCAAATATGAAGATGAGCAGACCAGACTCACAGGAATTGATCGAGCTACAAATACATAGTAAAAATTTAAAAATTAACATATTCATAACTATGAGCCAAATTGAAGCATGAATTTATTTTAGAAAATTTGTGAACAAGATGTAATGAAGAATAATCTTAAATGATGAAGCCCCTAGACCTACCTTAATGATCATTGACAGTTAATCAAATAAACTTTTTGTTTATGAAAACATAAAATGCAAGTTTCTTTTCAGATAAGAAGAATACATAATTTTAATTACTTTCTCTGTATAAAATAAATATTAATGATATGATGATATCGGGTGAATTCAATGGAACTTCAAACAAAAGCTTAAACTGATACCCTTTTCAATCAATTTGGCCTGAGGCGCAAACCAATTAAGCAGGACAAAACTGAATAGGATCAAGTCCTTTCCCCCTCCTAAGTTTGTATTTCCAATAAATTATATCCAAACGTGGAAATTATTTCAACTTTTAAGTCGGAGGAGGACGTTTTAAAAATGTATTTTTTTTATTATTTTTCCCCCCGGTCACGTTTAAAAAGGTCCACGTCATCCAGCTATAAAAAAAAGGGAAACAGCAGGGGTAGGAAAGTAAAAGTGAGATATTAATGTCACTTTTTCCTGCCTGCAATGGGAGGGGTTGGAAGACAAATGTCGACCCCGGTATGTAATCAATGACCCGAAAAACAGACAATTTCGTCATATCCATGACTAATCTCGCTCAATGGAAAAATATCTACTGAAATAGTTTACTAAGGGCAGAAATACAAGTTGGACTATTGTCGAAACTGCCTTATGGTCATTACACACATGTTTAAACCTCATTAACATGCAACCTCTCAGGTATGTCAAGGCTTGAAAAACTCTTAAATGCAAATTGACAAATAAATTAAGAACGCTCATAATTATTTGTGTACATATTCGTTTGTGTACCATTCTGCAAAGTAATATCCGGCCTTTTCCACCTGGGTTCTGTAAGATGTGTTTTGTACCTGTGTGGAGTTAAGGACAGTTACCGTGCCGGTGAAAGAACAGAAGTGTTAGCATAATTCCTGTGTTACGAGTCCTCAGCCGAGGGCGGTCATAATTTTATCTCGAACTGTCTTGACTTATTAAAACCAACGAGTTCGGCCTCGCTCCGGTTGCCCATCTCCATGTAAATTTGGCGACAAATTTTCCCAAGGAAATGTTACTCGCCTCGTTTTTCCTACCAAAGTTCCTACTTTAAATTTCATACTGAAAACAAAGGGCCTTTTGCAAAGATTAAATTTATGCACAAACGGCCCGATGATAGCGCCCTAACAAATACGCCCTTACTGACTTTTTGGGCTACTTAGACTCGATTAATTAATAACTCATATATACGTATTTATTTTCCAGAAGAGCTTGATATTGTTTATCCCCAACAAAAAAATTGCAATTTAAATCAGGTATCGTCCCGATTCTATTGCTATGACCCATGGAACAAACTGAACTATTAGAGTGAGTATTTGGTTGCATAATGGTTTACAAAGGTTCAACAAACATGAAATACTCATTTATTGGTCGAAGATAAATCTTTTTATTCACTTTAAATGTTGTTTTATATATTGGCTATTGGATAAATTTTCTGGTAGTGCTTGGGTTTTGTTAGAAAAAAGTCTCCAATTTTAAATTTTTTCATAATCGAACTATGCGTTTCCCTTAAGAAAATCGGTTGAAGGAGGAACGCCAAGTCTGCGAGTGGGTTACCAGTGGAAACTCGGTCCATTTTACATGACTTCTTCAATATCTTAATAAAGTGGGCAATGATAAGAAGAGATTGTAGTTTGAAACAGCAAGGTCAGGGCAGAAAAGTTGACGTTGCGCGATGTCTAACATTCGCAAAACTTTCAATACCAAAACATTAAAAAATGGGCCATTGTTCCGAATTGGCGGTTGATTGAATGAGAAAGGTTAGGGCTGTAGGTTAGGCGTGGTAGAAGGTAGTAGTATTAATCCTTCGGTAAATGGTAAATGCTTGTATTATTTGCAGGAGGGAGTATGACCAAAAGCTATTGGCCAGAAGAGGACGTAGAGTCGAAAAGCAAAGTCAAGACTGTAGGATGGACTCGGTAGATGTACGATACCGTTAGCAAAGTCTTTGTAATTTATGTGTGTGTGTGAGAGGGCGCTGTCTCCCGTAATCAGAAACTTTATAAAATGGACAATTTCTCGAAAGAGTTAGGAGGAGATAAAAGATCAGGAACGCAGGATGGTATTTCCTTTATCTATTTCGCCAATCGTAATATGCTAGATGTTTGCAATTATGCGTTGGAGAGATAAAACGCTCTTCTTTTTAACTTCTTGGCATTGCCCCAAAATATTAAAGAAATGAACCATTTGGGATACCTCTTTACAATCTGGGGACGAGGACAAAAAACACGTCGATCTTGCTTGGAAGAGTTAGTAGTGAAGAGTTAATAGTGTGAAGGTACAAGGTCAGGACAAAAGGATGGAAGTTATCGGTTAGGCTTGGGCAGTCCAAATACATACTATTCATAACAGTTAATCAGGCACGAACATGTTAGTGTATTTTTTAAATACAAACTGACTACTGTCTTGAAAAAATACTGTAAAATATTGAATAAAAATATTTCGGCCAATGCAAGGAAACGTTGGTAGTCCGATGGTGTAAAGTTGGGACTGTAGAAGGAGCGGGGAAGAAGGACGATACATTTCGGCAACTTTTTGCTCAAAAGCAATACTACAACACAAATGTAGTGGCAAAATTTTCTTTGTATTCTCCAAAACTTTCTTTAAGTTTGCTCAGCGTAGAAATTCGTATGTGCTTTTTACTGTGGGCATGTTCTATTGATAGGCTGTGACTGTTGGATAAATGCCGTGCAACATTGCAAAATCAGTGAAAATAGGCAGCCCTATGATATGTGGACTATATAAACATCAAACTTTTAAATGTTGAATCCATTCATATACAACTTTTTTTTTTTTTACTTGTGAAACAAAACCTCCCCGAAATGTAAATGCAGGTATTAGCCCCTGGTGCACTAAGAGAACCCAGCCAATTGTTGACGTAATCCCTCCGTCAAACGAAGCGTTACAAAAATTTAATAAGAATATTTAAAATGAACAAAACGGCGTAATTGAAAAATAAATTGGAAGAAGATTAAAATATTTGGGTGATGGACGACCCCTTAGAAAGGGAGTAATTGTAATTCGTACGCAAGATGAAAGAGTGACACTGCCTACAATAAAATACAAAATTGAGGCTCGCAGTAATTATAATTCGGCCGTCTCTGGGCGTATAAAGGTAAAATTAAGGTTAAACGACGTAAGAGCTTGTCCGTGTTTAATCCTCATTCTTGTAATAGTAATTCCCTGTTCGGTTTCCTTGTCGCCATGGTTGATCCGCCAGAGGCGTTGTTCATGACACTCTCCCAACGGGCGAAACTTGTAACTCGTCTCCCAAGATGGGTAACTATCCACAAGTCGTACCTCGAACAATGTCGATAATCTTGTCGGGCGAGGAGGGGTCGGAGGTGAGAATCCCTTAGGGATTAGGTGTTAGGCGTTTGCAAGGGGTTAAGCAGAGATATGCCATCATAACAGTCGGAACATAAACCTTTCTACAAACAATTAAAATATTCATTTAATTGAGTATTCCTGTTTCAAATGTCAATCCATTTAAAACTTTACTGACAGGTACTTTTATGAAAACCGAAAACCTCTTTGTTAAGCTAAATGAATTTATTTTGGCTCTCTATCATTTAAAATTTCTGGCTGGTAGTTGACAAAATTCCCATCTGGTTTAAATAGACGAGGAAATGGACATTATACGAAATCCTCTCTCTCTCTCTCTCTCTCTCTCTCTCTCTCTCTCTCTCTCTCTCTCTC
>CM077105.1:3454439-3467117 GCA_039619505.1 Cimex hemipterus | reverse complement strand
CTCTCTCTCTCTCTCTCTCTCTCTCTCTCTCTCTCTCTCTCTCTCTCGCGTGTGTTGTTTGAAAATTGAATTTACTATTTTGTCGACCCTGATTATCTCTGATTTTGCTTCTTCCTGGTGGTTTTCGTTCAAAGGTTTCCTGTAGTTTAAATGCAAACAATTTAATAACCGATTACCGTGGGACGGTAGCAATTGATTTTACCTAACTGGATTCAAAAGATTCGTCATGCACTAGGAAAAGGAAGTGATGTTTTAATTTATGAATGAAGTCACGCTCCATTTTATTGTAGTTGTCAGTAGTGCTAGAAGTTCAAACGTAATGATCTGATATATATTGATGATTCGTTTAATATAACAAGTAGTTTGTTCAATAAATAAAATCATTTTAATATATAATGGGTAGTTTTAAAGAAGAGGTAAGTATTTTCTGTGAGTAGGAACCTTTAAGGATTAACACCGCACTCACTCCACCATTCATCATTTCTATGGAGATATGTATATCTCCATCTGGATTGGCTTGTCTGCCCGTTTACCCGTGGGTTTGTCCTTTTATAGGTTGTTTCTTCTATATTCTATCTAGTTCTATATACTTCTCATAATATTTCACAATTTGTTCTATAATATAAACTCATTTGCCGGCCAAAAATTAACCCGTCAACTTCGCTCACACCCGTTGTAGACGAAATGTATATTTAAGACGAACTCCCTATACATTTTTTATACGTAAAACGAACAAAAAAAAAGTCAGTTTAAGTAGTAAATTGGAGAAATAAGAAAGGAGGATGTAAAGTAACGGTTGAGCATGTTTTGTTGATCAATTGAGACCTAGAGCAGACAATTAATGGTTATTATATAGTTTTTTATATTTATATAGAATAGCATTTTTATATATAAAATTCTCAATTTTATTCACATAAAACTTCAACAAAATTTTAACGCTCCTTTCCGATGATAGCTGTCTTATTCTCGCTGGTTCTGAAACACATCTTCCGTAATTTGTCTGCGTGTAAGTTAGCAGGAAAAAGAAATTGCTAAAATATATGTTTGTAATGAATTTCTTAATGTGGTTAATATTTATTATGTTTGGGGTAAAAATCATTACTTAATGAAATTTTATCAAAGTATTATTCCACGATCGATAAATGGTCAACGCATTAGGCTACGGTTACACTGGATGCGTATTCTGACGAGAGTAGTAGTCCGAATGCGTCCGAGCTGCTCTTCAGAACTGTCCTTCAGAACAGAGTGGTTACACTATTGCGAGTTCTGAACATCAGTACGTTTCCGTGTAACCATAATGGACGACAGTGACGATTTTTATTTAATGGATTGCCCATTGCTTAAGTAATTATTTATGGAAGGTGGCAAAACTACACAAGTCAATGAACTCTTCGCTACAAGAAAGGAAAAAGGAGAGCACCGAATGTTGTTCGAAGATCTGTGTACCAATCCTCAAAAGTTTTTTGAGTACTTCAGGATGACTCTTGAAGCCTTTAAATATATACTCCAGGGAATTGAGGAGAATATATCAAAGCCTATAACTCAACAAAAATTACATGGGCGTTACTGTCCCACAATATGGCTTTTCGTCAGAACGGATGCGAAATAACAAACTGGTTTGAACAGTGGAAAAGTTCTGACGAAATCGTACGTGTTCAGAAGAGCTAGTCGGGTCCAAAGTAAACACTTCCATAGCAACTACGTACTTTGATAGTTCTGACGGATTCGTCAGAACTCGCATCCAGTGTCCGTAGCCTTACTGAAGATTACACCCGCTCAAGCTGCGAGGTTTTTAAAGTTTAAATTATGGTTTGTATTTAATATATGGAAAACCGCTCGTTTTCATTTTTATCCAGTTAAAAGTTGAATAAAATTGTAAATATTGCTTAATTTTTTCGACGATTTTTCTCTTATTCTTGATTGTATTGTCCATCAGATGTAAATCAGCGGTGGTTTGGGCGCGTGTTTAGTCGTATGGATTTCCTGGCTATAGGTCGGCAATCAAGCTACAAATTGCAGTAGTTCATATAAGTTCAACACTTTATAAATTATCCGGATTTTAGGTCGTTGAGACTTTGTTTAATAGGGGCTTTGAAATATTTTATAAATCGATTTGCTGGAGAAATGCTTAATTCATCAGTGAAGCTCACAACTGGTTCAGTTACTCATTTAAAAAAATACTTTCAGCCATAATTTGCTGTCAATTTGAGAATTTTTTTTAAATGCTACCTCTTCGACGATATTTGTCTTATTCTCCTTGGTATTGTCTGTCAGAAGCATATCTTCCATGGTTTGTCTGCGCGATTACCTGGTTATAGGTCGACAATCAAGCTACCCATTGCAGTAGCTATAGAAGTTCAAAACTTTATAAATTATTCCGATTTCGGGTCGTTGAGACATTTTTTTAAGTTGAAATTTTGAAATTACCAATAATTGATTTCCCAGGCATATGACATTACCGAAGATTACACTGTTACTATTTACTGATAAAGTGTATAAAATCATTGTATGATTTATTTTATAAATAAAAGGAATCAGGAAAATTAGTTGACCAGGAACTAACAATGCGATATGTATTTTGTCTGCATTGAAACCACAGGACTGAACATTTACAGCTGTTATAACAAACATTGGGTATAATTCAATTATAGTTTATAGTTTACGTTATTTTCTTGGTTCAGAACTTATCTTAATAGTTAAAGATGTGATGATGGATCGACCTGCTGTTGAACAACTTGGAAAAGAGGAGTTTCGGTGAGGTCACATTATGTCGTCATCATCATGGCCTATTTATTTTAGGAAAATATTGCAGTTATTGATGTACAATCGTCGAAAGCTCGGCAAAAACTTAAAGAATTGTCGTTTTGTTGTGACCTCACCCCAAGATCCTTTTTTTCACGTTGATCGCATGTCATTTTAATAATTTTGTAAACGATCGACAAATTGCTGAAGCTTTCTTCCTTTAACGAGCTTTTTATCTGTCCTGCACAACACAATTAAGCCTGTTTGCAGCCTAATGATTAATGGATTAATGAAGAGTATCGTTACAGCTAATAAGTACTAAAAAGAGGCCTATAATAACTTAATACGTTTTACGAAAGATAAAGCTTTGAAGTGTCAGAGCGTGGAGAGCGCTGGACTTACGTGTTCGTACAAAGTTGAAGAGTATGATAATTGAATAATCCTGTCGGCATGGATGTAAACCTGTAAAGGTCTGTTAATAAATTTCAAGAAGGGGTCTAATAAAGCCGGATGGCATGGGTGCCGGAAACCGAAATTAGGTACGGAGGAAAATTAACAAAACGGGGTTCCTCGAAGGCTAATTTGAAGATATTATGATTACAAAAGGTCGATAAAGGGAGAGTAATAAAGTACTTGACTGTAATTCACAAACGTTTTCCGCCGGCGAATTATTTCGGAAGAGGGTGGATAATTGGGGGTGGTGCTCTGTGCCGCGGGGCGAATCCGCGCCGGGTAACTACTCCCGGACATAATTTGTTTCTATTATTTTTAAACAGATCTTTCCAGAATTGTTCTCTCACGACTAACACCAAATATTAAAATATTTATGACAGAAATTCATAAAACATCATTTTTCAGGGTTTATTTAGAGAGTGTATTTTATTTTTTTTACTCAATTTTAAGTTCATTACGCATTGCTTTTTCGTCGGAAATGTTTATTCGGTTTATTTGATTTATTTGCATTAGCATTTAGATAGGATTTAAATTGACCAAAGTAAGGCTATTCCTGTCTTACAAAAGGCTTCAACGATCCGTTGGGCGATACTCTCATTAATATCAATCAAATTCCCAGGGGCTCTGCCGGGATTTGAACCCCGAACCGTAGTGTGAGAATATCCTAACTCTACCCACCGCGATCATCTAGATCGGGGTCTCCCCAACTGGACCTTGGGTAACACCTAACTAGGGGGTCCTCGGTGAACTCGATGAAAAATCAATATTTACAAAAATAAACGTATTAATAACAAATAAAATAAAAACATAACAATGAGTACTGAAAACTATTTTTTAAATAATTTTGCAGCAGCAGCCACTGTGTTCTCAGAAATGCTTTAGCTATAACCAAACGCCAGCCTCTTGAGAAAATTTTGGATGAGTCTGTTCAAATTAATAGATATAAGAAGTCGTGGCCAATAAATTAAAGACCTTTCACAATACTATCGTATACTGTACTAATGTATACTGTCGTATATATCAGATATTTCCATTAAAATGAATGAAATGAGTCTTACATTTCAAATGAAGAGTATCACAACTTTCAATGCAAACGACAGGAGGAATCCAGTTTTGGGTTAAATCGGTTTAGAAGGAAGAGATGGAATGTTTTTCTGAGTGAAACGATTTTTGGCTGACGGCATGTTGATTTATGAAATGAACACCTTCAAAATTTAGAATGTCCTTTGAGCACTTCTTCCCAACAACTCGAGATACGATACAGCGAGACCAATAACAGGGTGGTCAAACAGTTTTCAGTTGGGACAAAGACAACCGAGTTATTCAAGTGATTAAGAATATTTGATAGAAATTACTTCAGACTCCAAGTTGAAATCTACTTTCGAGTCCGATACACCCATTTTTGACTCCGACTGGAAAACAAAAAACTTCAAATTTAATTAGTTGGAAAATAATAACAAAATACCGAAACTGTCTAGGTTCTGAATCCGACATCCGCCTCCATCTATCCTAATAAAACCAATATATTTAAATTTGCAGGCTAAAACAGCCTCAGTATTACCTAATTTATTGATCAATCAAATAATTATGAATGGGCTGGCTCATTTATAAAACTTTAATTTACTATATACTGTATGTATTTAATTTTAAATAAATACTTGAATGAGAGGGGGTCTCCTGGGTAAAAAGTTTGGGAAGCCCTGTTCTACATTAGATTTAGCTGAGGGCATAAATAAAATTGATAGGTATTGAGATCTGAGAGGTGCCTATACATTATTTGTCTCTTATCATTATGGGCACCGTATTATAATTTATGTCAGTGCGTCTCACAGTTTGTCTTTTTTATCGGTTATAAAATGGGCATACATTTTAGTGAAATGTCTTGGGGTGGCCTGGAAGTTGAATTTGCAGTAAGATCATCTATGATTCTTTTTCTGGTTTTGCCTTCAGGAATTCCCATTAAATGGATGTTCCTTTCCTGTTCCTCTCCAAATGTGTAGGTCTCTGCGTTGGAAGGTCATAAGGCCGGTATTCTATTATAAAGAGGGAGGCAATTTTCATTGTATTTTTTGAGAATTCTTGTGAACTGCGGTGTGGTGGACCTGTAATTTGTTCCATATGTGTTGTTCACCCCACTTTACTTAATAGTAAAAAAAGACTTGACTTAACAGTATCCTACTGACACTCTGACGATGGCAAAATGCCGAATAATCGTGTGTAATGCTCCCCAGCAAGAATAAACAGTCCAAGACGATCAGCGTGGATATTATTTCAGTTTCTTCTTTATGGTTGATAAGCAGAGCTGATGGCAAACTAACTTATATCAAAAACCAGATCAGGCTTTAGATCATCGGATACAGACGGACGAATGAAAGGAACGATACATATTGCGAATCATCAGAAGCAGGCTCAATACTCGTACACATGGTAGCAAAAACAAGGCAATGACGCGTTCGCGCCTCAGGCGTTGGAACTTAAGAATGAACTTGGGCCTGTAAAATCCCATAATATATTTTATACGGGGGAAACAGTACGTCTTTTTTTATAAGTTATAGTTAAAAAAAAGATTTTTATGAAAATCGTTATCTATGATGTTTCGAAGGAAAATGACATTTGAAGACCTGTGCAGATTTTAAAGTTCGATAGGTTCTAAGGATGTCGGACTGAAGTGGCTCGATTCTTTGGTGATGGGAACCAGGTACGTCCAAATTGGTTGTAAAAATGATGTACACACGAGGAATTTGTTTTGTAGTGTGATCTGGTCCAATTCGTCTTTTGAGTAATTTATATCGTTCTTTCAGTTTTATTATTTCGAGTCGAGTGTGGGATTCCAAGTAAGTATTTTGTCGATGTAAAAGCCCAAATAGTGTAAGGCTATTGGTTTCTGGGAAAGGAATAGAATTGTAGTTATTTGCTGGGATTGTTTTAGTTTTGCTTGATCCACTAATTCTCCAACCATTCTTCCAAATAGAATGGTCGTGAGGTTTTTTGAATCCCACTGGGTCGGAATATGTGGAGATCCCGGTATGGTCAGAATATGCAACGGGTACTGTATCGGGGGTGATTTACTGTATACTAAACAGAGAATGTGGGAAAGTATGTCGCCCGGGGAAACACCAACTTCGAATGTCGTGAAATGTCGCCTACTTGAATGCATATATTGGACAGATAGGTATGAAATAACGAGTGAATGGAAGCATTCTCTTAAGATTCCATGCCTCGTTGGGTAGCACACTCGGTTGAATGCTTGCCTGACATCTAAGGAAGTACCCGAGGAGCCATGTCTACCAATCTGTGATACTTAGGTATTCATAAGTAGATAGTTTTTAAAACTTTTTGTGGGGTCCTGTAAGGTGATGAAGCTTACGCTCGACCAATAATAATAAATTTAAAAAACGATCAAAAAGTATAGCGAGACATACCAGCTTGATAAGAGACGATTAATCAAGATAGAGTTATAAATTGACAAATCGCGCAACAAATGAGCGCAAATCGCTAACAAAGAAAATACAAATATAATGTATAAACTAATACATTTTTACACTCCAGTTTGCAAAAGTTTGCAACACCAGGTTGCTCCAATACAATTCACTTTCACTAGTTCCAGCCAATTGATTAACAATCTATCTTCACTAGATGACATGGGAGCCATAAAGCGGAAAAAACAAGCCCACCCAAAAGATGATCATTAACGATGAAACTACGAAAAACATAAAAACGGCAATTCCTAAAGCGAAACAAGGCTACATTCACTTAAAACATTTACTGCTTCTCTTTTGTAACCAGTGTCATACTTTTTTGTTGTTTGTTATAAATTTTAGGGTCGAGTAATATTGCCTTTTTATATGTTTGCTGTATATTTTCATGATTAAATTTCGATCCATGTCGTTGTCTCCTTACGGGTAAACCTTGTTTTCTTCAGCATGGTGAGCATTTTGAAGGAATACTAGCAACAATTTGATGCTGTAAGCACGTCACTAAATAAGGTAGTAGAAGATTTGAAGGGGTTTCCGATAATAATTTTATTTCGATTAGGCTTCGAGGTCCGATTTTTTTCAATTAATTAATTTTAAGTAAGGTATACGTTGAAATATAAAAGTCAGTGTGACGAGCGGGATTCGAAGCCGAAGGTCGTTAAAAGTTCAATTTTGTGCATATAGATCCACGTAGTTATTTGGGGGGAAATATTAACGCAATAATTTGCCATAATGAAATAAGAAGGTAAAAGCATAAAAGTTCCTGTGCAAAATTTGACTCTGGAAACTTAATTTTATTTCCCCCAAATAAGAGTGTATTTTTGCCTCGAATCCTGTCGTTTATTCGCTCTGAAGAATTTCAACGGAAATTAATCTTTCTTTCGAATAAAAAAAAAGTTCTAAGTAAAATTAAAAGAGACTGTATATATTTTCTTCTTTTGGGAAGGTTTCTTCGGCAGCGCAGCGGGGCTTGAGATGGTGAGGGTGACGGTGGGCGGGCTCATTGAATTCAATTCAATTTCGGCATAAAGAGGCCGCTTTTGTGGACGGTGCGTTCTGTTGACCGATATCCAACTCGGTTTTCAACAGACCGGGAGGGGAAAAAAAGGATTGCAAAGAAAACACAATATTTCCTGACTTGGCCCTTATAAAGATTGAATAACAACCCCGCAATAAATTATTCCAGAAAGAAAAAGGTTGCGGGAGGAAGAAGGAAGATTCCAATAGAATTCGAGAGATCGAACATGCCCTCTGTAGCCAGTGACCCGTTGAGGGTTTGGGGAACAGTTTTCTGTAATACCTGCTTTATTCAAAATTGAACTTTCCTGCTATTAACGTTTTCGTCTCACTTGATGTCACCGTGGGTTGGGGATTTATCATCTCAATTCCCTCTGATTGAATGTAAGGGTTGTTTGATTGGCCGTATTATTTCGTCCAGTGGTTTGAGGAGGGGGCTCACGGATGTGGGTAGTGAACGGCTGTCACATCTGGACACCCGCATTCACCCCTTTTAAAAGAATCTTAAATGCCTCAGCACTGCTCTAATTAAACTCTAAACAAGCTTATATGTAAAACGGTTCCCCAAAATGATAGGAACATCAAGATATAAAAATTGTAGAGCTACTCGCCATCGAATTGAAAAACAAATGATCTCTAACACACCAGTATGAATCGTAGTGAATAAACATCACTTAGTACTTGTTCTTGCTCCGCAAATTACTAGTAGTTTAAAATTACAAAATGTTTACATTATAAATTATACCTACGTCCTTTATGACTTTCGGTTGGGTATCAAAACTGAATGGGAAAGAGAAAAAAAAATCCTTTAAAAATGACGCCATCCACTGGTTGACGTTCTAGAACGCAAGAAGTTGCGGGGCAGGAGTATTTGGACCTGGAACCAAATACTCAGAACCCATGGGAAAATACATCAATATTTTCCAAGCTGAGGTATACGCATTTGAATTTAATTTGAATAAATGGTACGGACACAAGAACGTAGCTATCATGTCAGATAGTCAAGCAGCCATCAAAGCACCAAGTTCAAACATCACTAGCTTAAAGATTGTGCTGAACGGCAAAATCAAACTAAACAACTAGGTATGCAGAGCAAAGTCAGCCTTTGCTGAGTTTCAGGACATGTGGGAGTAGAAGCGCACGCCCTTGCAAGAAGACGTGCTGCTATACCACTGATAGGACCCGAACCATTTTGTGGCATAGATATCCACACTATCAAGAGTACTCAGCAGAAGGGTTAAAAAAATGATGGAACGATGGAACTTACTCATTGGGCATAAAAAAAATCCAAGAACCTACTAACAAATTTGGAAGGAGAGAGGTAACAGAATGTATGCGGAAAAATAACTGCAAATTCTAACACGACACTGCATACTAAATTGACACGTGTAGAATAGGCATGACTCAGCATGGAAGATTATGTAACGTGTGTAAAACGATGTACAGACCAATATACCTACTAATAAACCCAGCAGCTTTCAAAGGGCGTTTATAATACCACCCCGACTAATACATCTTTTATTATTTACGCATAAAAATATAATCCAAACCACTAGGTAGAAAACCTCGATTGTTCAGTCTATTCCAAGTTTTTCCTTGTCATCAATGTCGGTTAATTTTCTGTTTAGACAGGTCTTTTTTATATGTTCTTTAAAATAGGTTTATTCCGGTTAATTTTGACATTTGCTCCTTGTCCTTTTTAACATGTTAAAAGGCGTAAATTACTAGAGGAAATCAAGTCATAAAGGGTTGATCTCAGATTACCTACTGACGGTTTCACTATAATCAATTCGAATTTTAGTCGACCTTTTGAACATATAAAAATGTTATTATGGATAGGGAAAATTCCAGTCCAATCTCAAATCTCGAATAGGATACAATCAAACAACTACAACGGCTACTTACCGAAAAGTCTAATTTTGACAGACCTTTATAAATCATCTAAGAACCTCGCAATTTTTAGAATAATCAAACTCATTCAAATTTTCTGCCGATTTATCGATTCTAAATCAAACAAGCTGTTTTAAAAGGTACCTCGAACGAACTCAAAGCATTCCTAGCTAAGGTCTATACTGGAAATAAACAACTAAGAGGCTGAAAGGTCTCAGATCCGTTGTTTTAATGGTACATGCTAAACACATCTCTATGTAGTTACGAACTGACATTGGTTTGATCTAAAATCTGCAATGATTAGAAAAAAAGAAGGTAACATCCTTCTCCATCAAGACTACAACTACAATTAAGCATATCACAGTGTATCGAAACTCCATACAATAAAAAAATCACAAATAATTTTAAATTCTATTAATTATTATTCTGCAAATTTGGTGAAGGCAAAGAGACTTGCTGGATTTTTGCGACATCACGACTTGACTTTTCATGTCTGGGAAAAAGGGACGTTAATGTGGGTGCCCGGAAATAAGGGCATTAATTAATAGGAATTAGCTGCCTAACTCTTAAATAAAAGAGAAGCATATGTGCAATCGGTCCAAACTACTATTAAGCTGTTTGGAATAGTTAGATTCCTAGCTGAGATCTCGCGGTTTGTTCTAAAACACCAGGTCAAAAAATTCTAAGCTATTATAAAGAAAAAAGATTATCTTTTGGCAATTGATTAATTACAATAGAAGAATGAACAAAGACGAAGCAGATACTTCCCAAATGTGCCGAAAAGAAACAAGAGACATTCGAATACATTTTGTAGCTTCAAAACAGCCATTTTGGAAAGGAAATAACTACGCGTAAATAAATGAATGAACTGGCACGAATGAAAGTGCTCACATAAAGTGCACTTTCCAATGTATGGCCATAAAGTAGGGTCAATCCACTGATCTACTCCGGTCGCAATGGGCAGGGAAGTTTTTAAATCACTAGGGACTCCTGGGAGTAAAGAAAAAGGAAACAAAAGGGGGCGACGAAGTATTAGCCACAAAGTAGGGGAGGTTTTACAAGGAGAAAAATACAAGCTTTTTGAGTATTGTTTGAAAAAAATGACTGCCTGCGGTCAGATGATTTGTTCACAAAATTACGAAAAATACGGATTAATCCATTAAAACAATTAAAAAATGTTCTATAGTTTACAAGTAAAATTGAAAACAAAAGGTGAACCCTGAAGGGTTAAAGAAAAGTTTACACAGTATAACTTTTGAAAGATATTAAAAATGAAAAGAATTGCGTAGCCGGGAAGTTAATAAAGATAATATTGACCATAATAGAAAGAAGAGAGTCCAAGGGACATAAGTAAAGAAATAGGATCTATTGATGGGCACAGTTTAACTCTTTAAATGAAATATAGATTATTTATTTCTTTAGCAAAAAGTTAAAGAAATTTAATATGATCAAACAAGAGAACACAACACCATGAAATCGATCTGTTATCCAAACCCAACATAGGTACAGGGCATACAGATTAAAATCAATAAATATCACTGAATAAATAAAAACGGTAAACCTAAGACAAAGGATATATATATACAGGGTGTTCGGCTACTCGCGTTACAAACTTTGCCAGTAGATTCTACTTTCAAAATGGAATCAAAAAGTCCTAATTAACTATGATCCGAAACTCAACAGTTTCGGAGTTATTTCCCTTTTTCTATTTTTTTTTAATATTCACGACCTTACTTCAAATAAACACTGCTAACTGCAAAACTGAAAGGTTTTGGACAAACCCATTGGTGGTGATTGGTAAAAACTTATTGGAAAGTTAAGGAAGTTTTCAATGAATGGTAGAATGGTAGGTACCACGTAGGTTTGACGTAATGTCGTAAAATCTGTCGAGATTCGGACCATAGTTAATTATGAATTTTTTTGGTTCCATTTTAAGTGTAGAATCTACTGGCAAAGTTTATAACACGAGTAGCCGAATAGCCTATACAATATAAAGAACATATTTCGCATAAAATCACCATGACATTGAAAAGAGTTAGTATAACTTATAAAATTATGGCATGTGGGCAACATGTGACACTTCACCATAACACTGAAGATGGTGAAAGATGGAAACAGACAAAATTAGAGGGACAATGTGCACCAATAGTGCATATTATTTATTATTTACTGTTAATAATAATAATTTGACAGACCTCTCCACATTGTATTATAAATATAAATTGATCGTTCTTACATTCAATTATTAAGAAATCTCATTATTCGTTTTGTTTGATAGGAACGTTTTACATGATTTCTTTAGCTTTAACATACTCATCGAGAGATAGGATTACGGTGAGGAAATCTTTGGGCTCAACTCTAAAAAAAAAGGGTTCCGGGAAAATTAAGAATGCTTTGTTGGTACGGGTTGGCGGAGAAGAAAACCACTGCATAATTGATGTAATCTTCTTGAACTGATGACGCCTTGGAAGACGGCAAACCCTAGATCGCCCCCTTGTAAACCGGATTGAAATATGTATGGTGCCAGGGGTTGATAAGAGGGCGGGGTAGTAATCACCCCTGATGCAAGGCAGAAACACGTTTCTGATGGGTTGTGGATCATTCCGACCCTCCTCACTTCATAATTTATTTTCAACGGTTCTTAAATATATTATCACTGCAGAATAAACTAATAGCACGAGCATTCGTCTTCCACGTTCCTCCCCAACTTTGTTGTTTAAGAGTTTTTCTTCTAATTTATCGAGCCCCCCAGCCGGAGTAAGTTCCAAAACATAAATGGATTAAATGGGAAAGGGGAAGCTTTATTATAAATAATTTAGTTATATGTAGTTCAAAGTTTAAATCCCCCTTCAAAAATATACAGACAAAAACTTTCGCGTATTTTATTTTAGGCCTTACTTGTCTATTTCTGTAATCGCTTTCTGCTTAAATGATGTACTAGACAGCATACAATTATCTAATAGTTGGCTTATCGGTTAAATTCTTATAACTACTCTGAGGAAGGCGAGCTAATCGTTACTGTTTACTTGCAATAATCATTTAGCGCTCGTGCTCTCTCTCTCTCTCTCTCTCTCTCTCTCTCTCTCTCTCTCTCTCTCTC
>CM077105.1:3442735-3454429 GCA_039619505.1 Cimex hemipterus | reverse complement strand
CTCTCTCTCTCTCTCTCTCTCTCTCTCTCTCTCTCTCTCTCTCTCTCACACACACACACACACACACACACACACACACACACACACGCAAAGATATGGATAGTTGTGTTTTCTTTCTATGTGTACACAAGTCGTCAGTTAAATAAAGGAAATATCTAGGTCCGCCTGTTCATCTAGTCTGTTTCGGGCAAGGCTATCCGGCTACAATCGCCCCTTTATATTAATTCCAGGTTGAATCGTGCTAATTATCAACAATAGTGAGATAAGGGAATTTAATTATGGCGTCTTCCTTTCAAACCTTGTATTTGTGGCAGGAAATCAACCTGCTCGCTTTACAACACCGTTCCATTAACCTTTACTCGGGATAGACATCTAAATGTTAACAAGAACCGCAGACAAAGATCATTGAATGAGAGGTACAAAACGGATTAGGAATACTTGCTAATCTCCCCCAATCTCTTGGATTTTATCAGTGACAGTTGATTTTTAATGAGCTTGTCCATAGCCTAGGGAGTTTTTCCCGGCCTTCATGACACTAAGACGTACCGCTTTCTTACAATACAATTCAAAATGATATCAAAATACACTAATATTGATTGATTAAGAACATTTGTTGAAATAATTGGCTAAGGATGATAAGAAATTATTCTACCTAAATTATTATTTCTCATAAATAGCAGTTTTTCAATAAATAACAATTTTTCTTTGTGGTAATTTTTCAAGGGAAATATAAACAAATGTTCCATATTAATCTCTGATGGCACTTCCTTAGAATGTGAGACAGAAAAAAATATTAAAAAACAAAACAATCTTTGATGTTCCCAATAAGGTTTGATAATAATTTCCTTTCAAGCGCCTCTTCGTTCGCATCTCCCCGTATTTCCATAGTTTTAACTTTTCCTTTTTTTATGGGGCAAATGTGTTTTACAGCTTTTTCGGTAAAATGTGGTATATCTTCTATACTCTGAACGACAAACCGTGGAAAATTGCGATTGCCTTTTCTTTCTGTCTCATGCCGGCGTGGAAATAGATTCGTCAGTTTAATTAAGTGGGTAGTCCCTCGAAACTTGGTAATTTAGTTTTCGCCGTTGAGGAAAAAAGGAGTCAATTTTGATAAAGGCCGGTGAGGTAAAAATATTTATCCTGGTAAAAAGGTTACCGCTGTACCTTTTTACTCCGAGGTGATGCATTTAAAAAAAAATTACAATAACCATGTGAGATAAATGGGATCGCAGTAAATACAATCAGACAGAACGCGTCTTTTGTTTCTGCTTGATACCTACCTATAATGCTTAATAATAATTCGTCAGTTTTTAAAAAAGAATCGTTATTTAGTAATTTAATTTTCGTCGTTATGAAATAAAAGGAGTTAATTTTGATAAATAACCACCTTTTTTTTTTCTTCAGCACAAAATATTACGTGCGCAATAAATATTCATGCACGTCTGCCTGGAAAACGGGGGAAAACTTTTATTGACTCTGAGTGACGGGTTTTCGCTAAATCGAGTGATGCCGCAGAAAGCTACTTTTCAACGTATTTGCAAAGGCATGCTTAAAATCCTTAAAAAATGTAAAACACCAGAAGGTCACAATTTGCTACATTACGTACGCATAGACATATTTATTTCCAGTGAATATCAAAGTAGGTATTAGAAAAGTTAATATGTTTATTCCTCTAGCTAGAAGGAGAATAGGAAGAATCCTGCCAAGAAACTATGCAAACTTCGAAAAGTTGTTACAATTTTTTAAAAAGATTTTTAATTTATTTTAATCCCTTTACAAATACAAAAAAACCAAAAAAACAAGTATAATTATTGTAATAACTCCACAGGCGACACGAATCAATATAACTCGATAAGTTTTAAATGTAAATTTACAATTAATTTAAAATTGTGTTATCAATATTGTTGTTTTCCCGTCCATCGGTCAACTATCCCTCTGAAGCGATAACTATGTCAATGAAGTGTAAATCAATATAAATATAATTATATCTGCTTGTACGTATATTTCATATAAGCAGATAAATGGTTTATTTTATGGATCATTTGAAATATGTCTTATGATAAGATACGACTAATCAAAATTAGTAATTTTCTATACTTGTCTCACTTCACACATTCTATCGGTTAAAACAAACGAGAAATAAGCGTACTATCAGCAGTGTTTATATTTTCTTTTGTTTCGCTTCTCATTTTACCATGGTAAGTGGTTGGCCTGAGCGCTCCCCCCAGTAAGATGATCTTTTTATGGGTTTTAATTATTAGAAACATGCCGAAATGAAGCTAGACGGTAGCAGTGGGAATGTCGGACATGGAGTTTCGAGATCATGACGGGCAAACTCGCAGAACTCTGATCTATATATATGCAGTTATTTTTATCTGCGTATTTTACGTTGGGAAATTGAGAAGTGATGAAAAGTATATCTCAAAATTATAGAGATATCATTGAGGAACGTGACAACCTGTCCTATGCTGTTTCCGACCATGCAGATCTGCCTGTAATAGATTTTTTCATTATTTGCGTTTCGGCATAATAACTTAATTAACTTACCACAGGCATATTAATTAATATTTGCCTTTGAAGATTTATAGAACCAAGGGCAAAAGGACAATCCAGATAAAGGGATCTGTCACAATGAGGACAATTTTCTAACAGATTACTTCGTAAACTTTTCAAGGCACCTGACGACTAGAGAAATTTAGGAATTGACTCTACTTCATTCAATTACTGGAAAGGTGAAAGGCTATCTCTCTCCATAAAATATTTAAAGCAATACTAAGATTCTTCGTAAATAATAAAAAGAAATAGAGGAAACATTTGTAGCTTTTAATAAAATAAAATCATTTATTTTTCTGATGTCTTTATACTCAATAACAATAAACAACAAAAAGGATGTGTAGAAAGAAGGAACGAAAAATCGCAGCTATTTTTATACTACGCAGCTTTTCACGCCAGTTACAATTTCGCTTTGAACCTAAATTCAGGGGAACTTCACTGCAAAATTAGAATTTAATTTTATATATTTTTTATTTGTTTGAACTTATGTTTAACTCAAACCTTTTTTGACCAACTACAATTGCCCTTACAGAATCTCGGAAGAAAAGACAATCCAGGTCAAATTGTACAATTCCTATTAAAAAAAGGGGCAATTTTCTCATATCAGATTACTTGGTGAGCTGTTCAATTTTACATTTCATTACTTAAGAATAGATATATCGTACAGTTTATTACTGGAATTGGTAACACTGAAAGAGGAAAAACAGACATTTTCAACGTAAAGAAGAAAAAAAAAGCAATTGACCAATTAACCTAACAAAAATTTTGACAGATTAAAATACCCACAAAAATGATATAAAACATAAGAGGGACAACTGTGCCCTATCCACCTATGCAAGTCTACCTAAACATAAAACAAATTTACAAACCCGAAAAACCCTTATAAATAAAAAAAAAGAGATGATATCCAAAAACAGTGTGTTAAAATTAATTATAAACAGACATACTAAAAAACTACCACGGCTTTCTATGATTGTAGGATATTCATAAAATAATATAATAACACATGTTAATGTCAATATTATACTTTGTTTAAAATATTAGCTTAAACAAAAATTTGTTTATAAATTAAATATTATACGGTAATATGGTTAAATTGAAAAAATTAGTCACGAAGTCGTGGGTTCGAGTGCCGCTCGTGACTAATTTTTCAACTCAACTATAATTTGCATAATAATTAAAGTGATTGCATTGGTTAATTGGGCCAAATAAAAACAACTTTATACAGTTGTTTTAAGCTGAAGATGGGCAATTGACCACAAAACAGACGACTGTTAAATGTAGGCTAAATTGGTAATAACCATTGAAAAATAGATGTTCCTTACAAGGTTTGAAAGCACATACACGAGAGAAAGGTTATTTCTCTTAATTTAAAATTAAATAAATAAAAAACAAGGGAGAGCTAAAACCGTATGAAAACTGTAGGTCTGTATTCATCCGACCTGGAGGCCGATTATCCGATATTCCCTCGGTTCAATCTTTCGCTCCAATCTTCGATTTTATTGCGATTCAACAAGTCGTAGATAGCGGGCTCCGTCCATCAACACGAAGACTCCCAAGAAGAAGTGTCACGTTTTTCTATATCTGCTTTCTTTTAGATTCGCGTTTATAATGTGTGAATACTAATTCCTTCCATAAGAAGTCCGTAGAATGAAAATTGGACGGAAAATTATTAAAAGGAATATACTATTTTATTATTTTTTTATTTAAAAGTTAAATTTCAATTTACTTGTGTAAATAAAGGTTTATGCCTGTATATTTTTCTTGAAATATAAAATAAACCTATGAAGCAGTGACTGTTCGGCCAGTAAGAATTCAATTTGGGACAACTCGGTAAGTGTATAAAAGTAGGGCACCACTTGATCACAGGGAGGCTTTACGTTTGTTGGACATTCGCCTCCCATCAGAAAGGAGATGGGTTCGGGATATTCAATAGAGTACCCAAAGGGTTAAGAACTGGGTATTTTTGACTGTAGCTTTGTACATAAAGATTGCAAAAAGCTCCTTTTATAGGGATCGGTCGGGCCCGGCACTCCTAGATCCGTAGGAATAAAATATTATTTATAAAGCCGGATTAATCTAAAAAGGATGACGGCAAGGGAGCAATGGGCTGCGATAAAAGGAAAAGGGAGGGCACTTCCAGGTCCTCCACGCCGCCCGTGGGATTACCTTTATGACCTGTTTTACACGGATCCCTCCTGGAATCGATGGTAAACCAACGCAGAAGACTCTGCGGAAATTGACCGTGCCGGCTGGCGTGGAAGATGGCGGAAAGCGTCCAATGGGATGGCAAATTGGACCGTGATGATTTTAGGTGGAAATTGACTGGGTTAGGCCCAAGCACGGGGAATAATCGCGTTCCGAATGAGATTGGCTTCCGCGGGGCGGGGAGTCCGACTTCAGGACAAGATGGCTGACTCTTCATCAGAAAATTGCTCCTGGAAATTAATATCTCGACTCAGGTGGAAAAGCTCCTCCCTCTTTTCCCTGGAAACGCCAGGGAGGCACAACGAACTCAAACCGACACCAGACAATTATTTATTTAATTACCCTGTGGCTTTCTTTACGATCGTTTTAGCCTGCTTAACCTCGCTTAGTTGGGTTACTTTTATTTATCGTCTGGATGGGCAAAAAGAGTGTGGTACTGTTTGTCGTCTTTGCGTTCTGTTTAAAAATGTCTAGCGCAGGGTCCATTTTTCAAATGTCGTGTAATCTATTTGATTCTCGGCGACAAATGAAATGGCGACGGAAAGATTTAGTAAAGTATCCTTCATGTTTTCATTTTTTAACTTATTAAATTCACTAGTTTCGTGGTCCACTTGACCAATCAATATCAGCCAATTAATTAACGCACTGAAAAATGGCAAAGGGGAGGGGAAAATTCAAAAGGTGATCGAGGTGACGATAGCTGAAGTGGTAGAGCAGTGGCGTATCAAGCCGAAGATCGTGGGTTGGAATCCCGCTCGTGACACTGACTTTTTTATCTCAACTAAAAACCTTAATTGATTGGATGATATTAAATGGCCAAGCGGACCACGAAACTAGTGAATTTAATTTCATATTTATATTTTATATAATTAATAAGTTTATCGACATCAATTGGGCTTTAGAACTATCATTTTACTCATCATCAATTTTTAAGAGTTGCAGAATACCTCACATCTCGAACAGAAACAGTATGCAACTAAGGTGTTTTTACCTGCTTCTCTGTCGTCAAAGTATGGTAAGATGACTACTAAACCAATTAAAACTCTTTTTACCCCAGGCGTATTATATGATTATGTAATCATACTTCAAGAAGATTTTTCGCAAGGAGAGGTCTTATATGAAAGAAGTGGTTGCAGTAGTGCTGTAGGGGGTCAATAATCGTTTCTCTGTTCTTAATCATTTTTACTTCTAAATTCCTAAAATTCAGAATTCTCTTACTGTCACGTACGGAGGCACCACCGCTATATTAACAAGTCCCCGCCCTTCCACACAAACTTCCGTCATGTTACAATACGACATATAAACAATTGAAAATTTTTGTAAAATAAATATTTGCTTTGGTGGTTGATCAGCTTTCTCAGTTTGAATATTTTCCTTTTCATTAGTTAGATTGGGGAAGAGGCCAGGAAGAAGAAAACAACATTTATCTTCTTGTCGAGCTTTCGGCACGATATATCGCGTTCATCAGGACTTCGAAAAAAATCGTTTTACTTTATAAACAGGTACATGTAAAAATATATTTGTTAAAAAAGGTTTCACTTCTTCCTTTCACTGCTACCTTTACACTTACCGGGTGACTTGCCATATACTTACAACGTACCTATACTTCAATCCGATAAAGTTACCTATTTAGAATTTTCACTTGTTACAAGACTAACTTAGTACGATTAAAAAACAAACGATTTAAAATGATTTACTACCAATTGAAACGAAAAGAGAAATAAATAATATATTATATTTATTCATAGAAAAACAATCGCCCACACTAATATATTCAAGCCAATGCGAATTGTTCGAGCTCTTCGGGGCTGAATTTTAACCGAAAATAGGTGGATACTGACTGAAACTCCTCAAAAGAGTTCCAGCTTCATACTTTCACAAGGACGTATGAATATTTCATACTGTGCTGAGAAACAGCAGTGAGAAATGGAGGGAATGAAGAGCCACATGCATACAAATAAATAGTAAAGTGTTAAAATAAAAATGTATGCAAAATACATTTAAATATTTTGATTGTTTAGTCAAACCATCTGTCATTGGGCAGTTCAAAACTATCTAATCACTTTTCTCGTACGAATAATTATGTTCATAAATAAGCATTTTTATTACAACTTACATTGTATTTGATCAAAAACACTTAATGTTGAACAATTTTCAAACTAAAAGTGAAATAAATGTATCGTCTTTTCCAGTCTTGCTAGAGAAAAAAGCCGATTTTTATTTATCTATAAATCTGTTTAGAGTGAAATAGTCGAGGAATTTTTTACAATTAAATCAAGTGAAAGGTGAATTTTTTGAAGCAGATCTTATTTTTTCAAATATTTCCATCAAACATGAACACCTCCTCGAAGGTCGGATTATCCAATTTATTTCGAGAAGAAGTCAACAAGTTTGACAATTCGTTCGATCAATCCGTTGACCGGGATATTATCGGACACCGTCGATGGCAATTGTTGGAAGTTGAATTTTAATGAATTGGTTTATTACAAATTCATTCACTGGCCTGGAATGTTTTTGACAAAATTCCTATCTGTTCAGCTCATTTCCACAAGAAAATGTAATACATAGGCTGGATATTTAATTGTAACATCTAATTAAAATTAATCAATTAATCATAAATACATTTACGATTAATTAAAAGCACATTTTAACCCTTTAAACGATTCCATTATCAAAATTTTATGTGTGTGTGTTTAAATAATATTTAAAGTTTTATGTGTTTGTTTAATTTTTGAACCGTAGAATCTTTCTGCATGTGCAATAAATTAAGTAAAAATCGATCCTATTCAAAATCAGGAAAACTAATAATGAAATGATGGCACAAAACAGAAATCAAACTGAGTTCGGAAAAAATGTTGATATAATTAATCAATAAATAATGAGCACTGATTTAAAAGTTTTGCCGGATGGTTTAAAAAAATGCACTACTTCCTCATCGATAAAGCGCACTTTATCTTTCCTTGGGAACTTAGAGTATAAAGAGCAAAGCGTCATTAAAGGAATTTAAGATGATTGGAAAATGAGACGCCTACCTACTAAAAAGTACAATGCCCTTTTCAAATAATATAAATTAATGCTCGACTCTCAAACAAATTTCATCAGCGGGCAAATCGATTGTAAAATAGATATGGAAGAACCAATCTTTTTAAATTCGGATCAGCACAGGCGGCTGACCCTCAGCCCTTTCCCACGTTGGGAGTGAGTCACGTCGGATTAAATGAAAAGATCCAATTTAATTTATTTCCAAATTGAAATTACGGTTTATCGATTGTCTAGATGCTGGAGGTGATTTGTTACGGTTCAACGAATGGAATAAAGGCTCAGAATCGTGGAACGTTTCCTAGATAATGTGCAACAACCGATTCTGTGTCAAGAATGGTTTCTTTGTTGGTTCAGCGTGCATTATTTACCGGGCGCGATTGAACGCGGCCAATGTCGAGGGACGTTGAATTAGAATGATGTGTAACAAGTGTAACAATGTTTGTTTTCTGAACAAAGCGGTTTACGTTCATTGGGTTTGTTTTATTCATGCCAGTTTGAAAAGCGATGCCGGGCCGGAAGTGGCCTTTCCGTAAGCTCCGGTGCACAAATCACGGGCCTTTTCCCAAATCCGGCTACTTTCCCCGGGCATATTTCATAGCCGGCCGCAAAAGAAAATCTTTTCCTGGCCGTACATATAAAATTCATCTGTTCTCGACATTTAAAAGATTGACTATTATTGGTGTATTTGTAAGGAAAACTGGTGCATAGAAAGCAGTGGTCATTTGTTTTTGTTTTTTTTACGACAAGACAGAAACAAAATCATCAGTTGGTCGTTTCCATTCATCTAGCCTGTATATGATCACTGGTTTTGGTCGGTCACACGCGTTTAGGTCTTTCGCTTAATTTAGTAGTGAATTTGTGTACAAACAACCCCCCCCCCCGGCAACCAATGAAATGAGTAAAAAAACGCGATTGTATTATTACCAGGATAACCCAAGATTATCCAGCAACGAATACATTCCTTATATCCACAAAGGGCTTCAACAAGAATAGGCTGACCGAGGTAGTCCTCGGTACTGGCTAGGATGACAGAAAATGATCGCAATCAGTCTGGATCACTATGACTGAGGATTACCAAGACACTGGTCGAGGATGATGGACGATGACCAAGCAAGCCATTGAACCATGATGGCTATCCAGGGTGACCGAAGTTTACCAAACCAGCCACTAGTACAAGATTTCTGAAATTCATCAAGCCACTGTTATATGATTAATGAGGGCCAATAAGACATTGGTATAGGTTGAATGAAGAATATCAAGTCACTCGGCCAGGATGACCAAAACTATCAGACAACTGATTAGACTACTACAGACTTCACTAGTACGTTTCAGTTAAATTTCTATTCGTTTTCCAGACACCTATAATTGTTAACTATAAAACCTCCTTAACAACCACTGATGGTAAATGGTAAAAATCTGAAACGCGTCCGATGTTCAGTACCAGCGAGAAATTGCGGACCAGGAAACGAAGATAACCAATCCACTGGTACAAAATAGCCAATGAGAAACACGCCACTGGTAACTCCTTTCTCAGAACTCACCACACAATTTCACTTAAACGTCCATTTTATAAAACCATAAAAATATTCAAAACTGACTTGAAAATGAAGTAACTTAAAACTGAAGCAGGCAAAAATTATTAAATTTATTTTGGACAAACTTATAACAATTAGGAACTACTAACACCTCTGATAACCACAATCAGTATTAGCGAGAAGATTAAAATAAACAAAAAGATTAAGCGACTTAAAACCAGAGAACGAACAGGATAAAAAATAAAGGTGGCAAAAGTCCAAAACACCTCTTTTAATCACAGTGAGATTAGGCGGACCAGGATGAAGAAACTATCAAGCCGCTGGCCTAAGACAATAGAAGATTATCAAGGGCTGATCCAGGATGAACCAAGATTATTAAACCACTGGTCCAGGGTGACTGAGTGCAGCGAAGCTATCAACCACTTTTCACTTACGTTGCAGCTCATTTTGTAGAAACCAATCTACATTAGACGGTATAAAAAGGGTGAGAAAACGAAGACAATGGCTAAAGATGGCAAAAACCGAAACACGAGGATTGGCAGATCAAAAATTTGAAAACGACAGGTTCATTTCTTCACCAACCTCAAAAAGAAATTTCTTAAAATTATCAATGCCTAAACTAGGCTTGATTTCATCAAAACTATAATTTTAAATAAATTAATCTTTATATAAGATATTGGTTAATATAAAAAAGTTCTGTTACGAGCGGGATTCGAACTCACGAAATTCACGCTGCTCTACCACTTGAGCTTACATAAAGATTAATTAATTAGGAAGATGTTATTTGGTCAATCGGACCACGAAATATAATGGATATAATCTTAAATCGTAAATTGAGAAGAGTAATGATAAAAAATAAATTTTTTATTTTAAAAAACGTTTTTATTCATACTCGCATATACAACGGCAAAAAAATAACAAATTGAAAATTTATTACAAAACGTTAGAAATATCGCTGTGTTGGCAAAAGGCAAACAACCAATTATTTCTCTGAAAACGGAACGTTCGATAGACGGGGGAAAAAAGGGTGTTGGGCGATTTTCTGTTTCCACTTTGAAACGCTGTGGCCAGCGAGATATACCGCCTTTTCGACCAATAATTCAAAGCACATTTGACGATTTATTAGCTTTCAGATTATAATAATGATAAGATGTATTATACTTTCCTGTGAGAGAATGTTTCTTAAATTCAGGAATCCTGATGGGATGACTTCCAGTGTATCTTTTAAAAAAGGAAAGATTCTTCCGTCTCCAGTGGAAATAATGAATCAAATCAAACATGAAGTGCTACATGTTCCTTTTTGTCTTTTTCTCTCTCGGGTTATCTCTTCCTATCACATCAAACGTTTGTAGGCGGTTTCCTCGTTTTCGATATAAATACGATTATCACGATACAGAATGGGATAAGGGAAGCAAAGGGTGATAAATCGTGATAAAACTCCATTAAAATAGACCAGTTCCCAACATTACCTATTTAACAGAATTATAATCAAACAATGAATCCAATTCTCTTGCAATATTAAAAAAAAAACATTAGATTCATTTAAAATAATGTTTGCATGAGTTTAAATCTAAGTAGAATTTTAAAACTTCCCTATATACATACGCAGAAGCAGATAGAAACCGACATAGAAACTCTAGGTAACCAGATAATGTACAACAGAGGCTGAATGCCAGACATTCACTCTGAAGATTCACCCTCTGAAAACGATCAGATTATCCTATTCGCAATAAGCAACAAAATCGACTTAACTAAAATGATCCAGTCTCATACCTGCACAAATGCGGGCGCTATTGCCGACAATAGTGATAAACAAAAATTGAATTGATATTTTGCATAAAAGGTTCTTTAACAAAGTTCAATTCTACTAATAAATAATTAATTATTTTTCTTCAAATTAGTGTAATATACAATTTATCGAGTTTCGTATGCATCAATTATTGGTTGCACGGTCGGTTCCAATCACTCTGTCGTGTCAGGCTATTGATTTGTGTATCGCATTTGCATATGCTCTGTTTTATATTTCATGTTATTCCGTTTTTCGTCCTTTGTGTGTATTCGTGTAGTACATCTGCACTGAATTGTTGAGGGTTCTTGAAGATTTTGCGTGAGGCGAGTTGCGTAATTTGATTCTCCGTCGTTGTTCCTAAATGACTTTCATTAGTTATTTCTATATACCCTATTTTTCTTCTTGTATACCCAACATATATTTCCTAGGCATTCGCATGTTACGGTACATTTAAGGTTTATGTCTAGTGGGTTAGTCTTCTCCATGGCTAATCTCTGGAGGTTTTGCATTATGTTCGTCACGACTTTTATAACTTTAGCAGTATATATATATATATATATATAT
>CM077105.1:3428516-3442335 GCA_039619505.1 Cimex hemipterus | reverse complement strand
ATATATATATATATATATATATATATATATATATATATATATATATATATATATATATATACGTGTATTTCTTATTTACAAAGTATACAAATGTTATATTGTAATCACAGTTTTATTACTTCTCACATCATTTTTTTCATTTTATTTAAATTATTTTAGTTGACTCCACGTCTATAGTTATAATTTGCATATTTTACAAACAAAGTTTTTTAAGATGAGGAATTTTCCAAGCGACACGTGGTCCAAAAATATGTTATATCATAGTTTTCTTATTTGCAGTTCGGGCTACTTTTTCTGCCCAATCAGAATTTCCTAACAAGACAGTTCATTATTTTGTATTTCATCATTAGCAATTAATATTATTTTCATAGTTTACGTTTTCATCTTTTTTATTGTTATAACAGATAATTGTAACAATACAATAAAAAATGAAAATGTAAACTGTGAAAATAATTATTCTTTCTATATTAGGTTTTGGTTGAGATAAAAAGTCTGTGACACGAGCAGGATTCGAACCCACGACCTTCGGCTAAATACACCGTTACTCTACCATTTAAGCTATCGTGAATTCATTTTCTCTTATTTACCAAAGTTTCGTTGGATTTCTTCCTCTCGTCTGGCCTATTTTTTCACCATTTACGTGCTCTCGTGTTTACGCCGTTTTTGTTTTGGGTCCGTTTTTTTTCGCTGTTTTGCCTCAGGAATTTTTCAGTTGTGTTAGTCGTTTTTAGTACAGTGTCTAAGACTAATTTGTTGAATAGATTGGTAGGTGCTTCTCTTTATTTAAGTATGTGGTCTGTTTAATATCTGTTTTGTATGTTTACTAGTTTATTGATTGTCCCCGTGGTTTAATGGCTATAATGTTTGGAGTTTGTGACTGTTTATTTGTTCGTACTGATGGCTGATTCTATCGGGGCGACTAAGTTGCATTTTCAATTATTGTTAACTTTCATGTAATGTTATACAAATGTAATGTACGTACGGAGGATTAAGAAGCGAATGAACTTTTAAAAAATACGCATACCAATAAATAAGTTTTACAATATTTAAATGAGTTTGTCATGAAAATGTTTGGGAATATGAATTCAAGGATTATAGAAAATTCTTTTGCAAACATCAAACTCTTCTATTTTTCATACTAATATTTACCAATAAAACACAAAAAGTGAGAATGTGTAAGAAAGTTATTAGAGACGCTAAGGTGAAAATCGTAGATAATCATTTTTTCCGCAAATGTATTTCCCTCACCTCCACAGGAGTTGTAATCAATTGTGCGATATCCCTGAAAAGGGCGAAAGGCAATTTGCGGTTCCAGCCCTGTGGTGATGGTTTCATGGTAGGAGGTCGTTGGGGGGTGTGATTGAGATTTTCTTGAGGTGTCGGCCGGCAGGGCGGGTGGGCAAAACTGAGTGAGCGATAATGATCCTCCGCCGTCGGCAAAACTCTTTCCTCTAACCCCTGTTTCATCCGTGAAAGCAACCTAATTATTTACTCGAAACGGTAGATGTAAGATGGAAGGGGCGAAGAGGAAAAAAACAGGGGGAGGGAAATTACGCGATTTTCACTTTTCCACCTCAAACGTCGTGACCCCACACCTTCGAAACAAACGAGATTAAGAAATACGATGTTTCCTGTTAATCTCCTGCTGAGAGGATTCACTGGCTAATAAAAAAAAGATTAATGACGGTGGGCGAATTAAAATCAAATTCGGCGGGAAAATTATACTTAAAAACCAGCGGCACACATACATTTTACCTTTTTGGAACCTAATGTGCCATTAGCTTTTGATATGACTAATAAATTTTACAATCCTGTATAAATGCTACTATGAAATGCAAAACCAGATCATCCCTCGGTTAAGAGAAAAGTAGAATAAATCCAGATGAGGCCATCAAATAACGCGAAGTTCATTTTTTCCTGTCCTCTTTCAGGCTGTTTTTATGTACAAATTTTATGTTATGTTTAGTAATTTTTCAATACCATATTTTTTAATCCAAATTAATATCAATATAATATTTTAATAAATCTCTCTGATGGTGGAAAAATATATCTGAAAAGCTTGTCTTAGATAAAACAGAATTAGTGATGTTAGATGAACTCTGATCTTTTAAATTCTAATTACAATTAATGAAAAATAATAATGACCAATTATTCGTAATAACAATTATATGAAATAAACCAGCAAAATTCGACAAGAAAGGCCGTTTTAATATCTCTATTTTAGCCTAATTATATGAAATCTACGTCGCATGGTCTCAGGAGGTCTTCAAAACTGTCGATGTTTTACGCACCTCACTTCATCAAACATGGAAAGTGGGTATGGTTTGCTAAGTAATACTCTACGAAGTTTTTAACTGTTATAAGAATACTTATTTTACTGGTAAAAAAGAAAAAAATGATCAATATGGTTTAAATACTTTACACAATGGATTAAATTATTTCCACAACCGAGCATTCTTGGTCCTATTCATTTCCTTTAAATTGCTGACTCTTCAATACACCCTAATACCAGCATTATTACCAACGGGGATGAAACAATATTTTGCTTTACAACACAAATCCTGACCAACCAACCTCCTGTATCCATCAAAGCCTTCAGCGGTGCAAAAACCGGGGGACAGACTGTCGAAAACGTACAAATTTATACATTTCCATGATAAAGACTGTCTAGCCTCTGCCGTGCACAATAACAAGGAACTATCTGCTTCCACTGAAGTCGGATATTAAAGACCTAAATAACAAACAGAAGTGGAATTCAACAGAAGACATGAGACAACAACTTGACTTAGACAACTACAGACTTTTAGTTTAGCCATTTTGACCGTCAAACCGAAACTAACTCAATTCAAAGAATTACTACAATTAATAAAGGTTTTTAGTTAAGATAAAAAAGGCAATGGCACGAGCGGGATGCGAATCCAACATTTCAAACCCGACCTTTGGCTAAATACGCCGCTGCTCTACCATTTGAGCTAAGCCGGATTCGCACTCCGCTCGTGGCATTGACTTTTTTATTTGAATCAATATCTTACATAAAGATTAATTAATTGGCAGGTGTTAGTTGGTCAATCGGAATCTAATGAATTTAACAAAATAACATGTTGGCAACTTGCTAATCAAATCGTTTTCTTAATTGCAACATGAATGTTTTATTTTTTTATTTTTGAATAAGCCAAATTGAGTCCAAATTCAAGCGTATTAAGTAAAATAAAATATTTATAGATTATTGATTTAGGATAAAGTTCGTTGGACAGTAAAGGTTTTTTTAAAACTAAAATTAATAATTAATATGAACAATAATCCCGACGGTCTTTTTTTAGTTTGTTGGTTTTTGATCATAGTCTACTGGGTGTTATTACTAATTTTATTTTCAATGCTTCACAGATATCTCTAACTAATAGAACCTACAAACATGGTCAAAACAGAGAAAAACGCACAAACCAACACCATGGAAAAAAATGTTAAACAAACACACCATGGATAGGCAGATAAACTGATTATAGATGGTCAAGCGACAAGTGCTGGGATCTACAAATAGCCTAGCGCTAAGGTCGTTCCTAGGTATTAGGAACAGACCTATTTGGCCCGATAACAGGAGAGTTGTGAGGAAATTTAAGGAGATGAGACTGCGGTATCTTAGCCATAAAAGGAACCTTGGAAAAATAATACTTAGGACTTATCCCTTCTGCGGCATATATTACATCGCACTCTCAGTTGGCTTTCTTTTCAGTTTGAAAGTGAATCACGCAGCTTATCCATCTGTTTGCATCTGGGTGTGCGCACTCACATAAGACTTTAATGCTGAATAAGAAACAAACAGGCGGCCGACTAAAAGTTTGTAGTGTGTGGTGCCGTGATGGGTCTAAAAAAAGAACTGTAATTTTGGGTCACTAAAGAACACAACAAATACGGGGAAAGTGTGACAGGCATGACAGGCATGAAGTAAGCGAAATGACTGCTTGCTAAAACAACCTAATGGGAAAAAATGGAATTTAGAAAGGTCCTAAAATTCTCAAAGATATATTAATGTGGCATACTCGTGTAAAATACAACTTAGAAAATGGGACAATCTTCAGATGACCAATAGATGTACATATGGAAGCCAGAAACAACGGAATTTATCGTTTGGAGATGTCTGGCAATATAAAACACTATGATACTGACTGATCTTGAACAATGACGACCTCGATATATACTCATAAAAATAATTTTATACCTTATTGAATAAAAGTAATTTGCCGGATACAATAAACGAAACCTTCGACTCGAAAACAATAAAAACTACAAGTGCATCCCCTATCAAGTTTCAATTTTGTATCTTATAATACATAAAATTAAAATAATTCCAAACCAGCTATAAATTCGAAAAATTGCGTGAAGCTTTTGTAGAAAGAAAGTTTAATATAGCGCACAATACCTCTCTTCTTACCCCCTCACTCCACTCTTTCACTCTCTGCACGAGAACATATTTTGCTAATACAACTTTTTGTCCCTGAAATAACTCATAAACCCTCATGCGATGTTCCTCACAAAAACTAAAGTCCCTACTATTAATAACGCCAAAGAAAATAATTCTTGCGCAAACAGCTTGGAGAACTCTTAAGAAATATTGCAAAAAGAAAATTCACCAATTTGGTGGTTCGCTTGACCAATTAATATATTACAATTAATTAAGGTTTTTAGTTGAGATAAAATGTCAATGGCACGAGTGGAATCGAACCCACGATCTTCGGCTAGATACGCCGCTGCTCTACCACTTGAGCTATCTTCATCTCGATCCACTCGGACACTAACTTCCCATCTCATCCCCGTCTTTTGAATTTTCCCTCCTCACTGCCATTTTTCATGTTGCCAGTCTTTAGTGTGGTGCAAGTTGCCTTGTTAGAAACAATATGTTAGTATGTGATGCCAAATAAGCTTGAATTTGGATGTGAGCCGATACAAGAGTGCTAGATTTTTTGAATGAAGCTTTAACCATTGGACCTTTTTATACGTGAATGTACGGAAGGAATGTGTTCATATGATGATGACATCCAACTGTTTTTTTGTTTTCTCTTCAGCTGTTGAATGTGCAAATGTCTATAAACTCAACACCTGAACAAATCTTGATTATTTATTTTCAAAAATATTTACCATGTTTTTTATGCAATTTATTTAATTCTAGATCCACGCAGTGTAATTGTTTAATTTGTTATAAATTAATAATATTGTGTTTGAATAGCCCATATTTATCTTCTTTTATCTCCTCAATGTATAGTCTCGAGATTACGGTTGTGGTCAGAAAAATAATTAGTACTCTTGAACCAATACCGAGTACCCAATATTTTCGATATATAATTCGCCTTCTTCAGTAGTCAAAATTTAATAACGTTTGCACATGATAATTAATAATAAAAAAAATTCCATCTTCACTACTATTTAAAATATATAAATGTAACGTAACTCTAATATACGTATAATCAGTTTTTATTTTGTATTCATTTATTTTTAGTTATGTTACTTATATGCATGCATTTCAGGTATCAGCGAAGATGGAGGTTTTTTTACGAGGGTTCGCAACATTCTTTCCGGACTCATAGTCTGGCTGACATGAGGATCTTTAACGTCCGTACCTAAGCAATCAAGCTCTTACCGGACAGTCCGATTCTCAAAATGGGAGCTGACGCATCGCCACCTTAGCGACGATGTAGAGGTTTCACACCCCGAAGGGCTGATACCGCCACGCTCACATCTCGTCAGAATGGTTAATGCCGCACGCAAGGCCAGCTAACCGAAATACATCGGCCCGCTCACTAGCGTACTCCCTTAGATAGAGACAGCGACTCTATCTCTCTGAGTATAGAGGCTCTCTTAGCGTAGAAACTTCCGGGAACGCCCCGGCAACGGTTTCGGATTTAAGTGAGATTGCTACCCACCCCCTAGGTGAGCACTCTCTACGGTCAAACGTCTCTTACGGCGTTAAGCCTACACCTGCTACACGCATTCTTGGGACGTCATAGGCCAAGCCTAGGTGGTCCGATCCTTCGCTTCCCCCAAGGTACCAGCCGTGCAAAGCACACGCGAACCAGAGAACCGCCGATCCACTACCAACACCTAGCGCTCGTCCACGCAATCGGGGGGGTAAGGCATGATCACTACGTTGTCAACGCTTACATGCTGTCACCCGACCGATGTCCCCCCGCGAACTGCTGGCCTCGGGCCGACACGAGTACATTTGTGCATTAGAGAGGTTATATAGGGTTTGCAACAGCAGAGGTTATATAAACGCTCAGGTGCCAGTGTTTTTGAAAAAAAGCCCATTTGTAAGTATGTCGGGTTCGAATGCAGGGCCGCTGGATTCGAACCCGGGACCTTTTCCTTACAGTGATGAGCGCCGAGTCAAAGACTAAACCTTGTGGCCACCGGCGCGCCCCGTTTGTTATTTAAAATTAATAAACGTAAATTTTAACTACCTGTGCCCATTCTGAAGAAGACGAAATATTCGACAGCTCAGTATGAAAGCATAGTGGTTTTTCTGATCACAAGCCTAATTCATGAGACTCTATTACATAATAAAAGCCAGTCGATCGCAAAGTTATTTGATCAATCCCAACATTACTGAATCATAATTGTGAAATTCTGGTGAATTTCAGAAGGTAGAATATGTTAAAGTACATAATAAGAGGGAACAGTTTCTCATTGTAGATGGCGTGAATCTAAAATGAGTGTAACGTAAGAACTAGGCGAGAATAAAAACCTCCTCCCCTAATATTAAGAGGAAATTAATATATTATTTTTTAAAATAGAAATGAAATCAAAATTCGTCTATATTTCAAAAAACATCGAATCACTTTCTTTAAAGATCAATATGACATAATATGTACGTTAATATAGCCCGGGTTTATTTCTTTTGAGCCATCTGACTTTATTAAATTTATCGTGTAGAATAAAATTGAATTGAATTTATCGCTCTTAACCCTTTTAAGTAGAGGAAATATATTGTTTTCCTTATAAACTTGCGTGCAACAGTATTCGACAGAAATGATTTGTCGATTGTTTTTTGCAAGGTAGCACGTGCCAGCCCAAGTATATATATGAGGGAGGCCTTACGTTGCAAACAGCGGAAAATTCAGAACTCTGTTTCTATTTACCAACACGTACGCCTTTTCAGGCTGTACTTTACGAAGTTTCTCGGTTGTTTCTTCTTAGGAGGCAGTTTACAATAAAAGCCTTTTTAGTTCAATCATGTGGCATTTAGGTAGAATCCACTCTGACAAGTGGAGTTTCATTCAGTTTTGAAACGTGATCGCTCGAAATTTGGTTTTATATATACAATCCACTACTTATCTTATATACAATATATAACACGCAGACATACATAGAAAGTATGTAAAGAAATTAATAACCCTATAAAAAAAAATCATTTTTTAAAATAATCAAGCTGAATTATATTATATTCAATTGACAAGGTAATTTTCGATAGAACAACAGTTGATTAGCGAAATTTCAAACAATAAATAGACTATTAATTTAGTACAATTTGTTTATATTATTTAATTCCTGATAGCCGAATCAAATTATATGTCGTATACGTGCATATAACAAATTACAGTGTCAGATGCAAGCTCAACAAAATGCAGACCGATTGGGATGATGATCAAACAAAGGTTCAAACACTAGTAGACCGACCGATGAAACTTTGTTGGGCCAATTGTGTAGTGGGATGAGGCAATTACGTTTTGTTGCCAAGTGTAAAAACAACTCGGAGGAAAGCAGCAATTTACAAAGGATGCACTGTATTTATTCATTTTCAATTCTTGTTTTATTTTTCGGAATCATTTAAACCGTTAATTAATGATATTAATTATCGTTAATTTTAATCATCAGGTCTATTCCATTCTTTTCTACTCTAGAACTATAACAATAGAAAGTGACGTTGTTTTCTTCATCATTTCAATAATCAATGTTGAATACAACGAGGTTTGAAGGAAAATGTAAGATATTGTTTTCAAATTTTGGAATAAAACCATCAAATTTTCAATAAAAATCCGGTTCCAATGAAAATATACTCTTTGCATGTTTGGCGGAATTATGGTTTCTTAACTCAATAAAAGGATAATTCCAACATAGCGAAAACAAGCGGGCCATGGTGATCAGTGGGGATGTTCAGACAAAAGAACTTTTCTTCAAAAACTCCTACGTTGTGAATACTGGTTGGATTCCTGGACATAAAGGGTTATCCGTGACTGAAGAAGCATCCAAATCGGTTAAGGGACCACCCATACTGCCCTCTCAGCAGATGTGTTAAGAATAATGAAGAGTAAGAACTTAAAAGGTAAATAGGAAAAAAGTTGAGCCCAGGCTTCTGTCAAATTACTGCAGATAAAGAATGACACGTGCCCCTCGACCACAGAGGCCGGGTAGAGAAGGGAAATAGCCATACTGACAAGGTCCATTAGGCACCAAAAGATTAAGCATTGAGCTTATTTTACGATGTAGAAAACCAGAAGCCTACTGGAGAAGCTCTAGAGTTCCTGCTGACCCATGCGTGGCACTATTGCACGGCACGTTTCAGTACTTCAGGGCTAAAAGAGTTTTTAAATGTATACAGTGCTTGTTTATATGTTGGGTTTTATGTGATGCTTTGCTGTGCTGGTGTGAATGTAAATTATTAGCGTGAATGAGGGGATTTCCCGAGGAATTTTGAGTATTTTGGATTGAAATTATGTAATCAGGATAGTGAAAGTAATTTATTAGGGTGAATGCATGGTTTAAACCCGTTTTATCGAATCATTTTATCGCTCGAAACCTTTTTTCATTTTTAACAAAACGCCACTATCCAATGCTATATCAAATCCTTTATATTTCGTTGTCCGATTGATCAAATAACTCGTTCAATTAATTAATCTTTTTATATATTAATTATTTAAGGATTTGGTTGAAATGAAAAAGTCAGGCAAAAAGGAGGAAAATTCGAAAGGTAGGTTGAGATGGGAGTTGGCGTCTGAGTGGATAGAAGTCACGATAGTTCAAGTGGTTTGAGTAGCGGCGGCAGATCGAGAGGTTCGAATCCCGCTCGTGACACTGACTTTTCCACTTCAACCAAGATCTTACATAAAATTATTAATAAATTGAAAGATGTTAGATCAAATTATTCAAACGATATTTAATTTAAATATACAATTAAAAACCTGCCCACTAAGAACGACGAGCTCCGACCAACTGTAGAAAAAAAGCTGAAAAAATCCAGTTTTTCCTTGAAATGAAAAACTGATTGTATATTATACATTTTTAATTTATTAAAACTCACGTGTGTTGCTTAAAAAGTATTATTTCGTATAAAGTTTAAAAACAAGTAAAAACGTAAAATTTTAAAAAACCTTGTTTCCTATAATATAACAAAAAAAAAAAAAAAAACGATAATAATATGAGACTCATCAAGGAAATAATTGCAGCAAGTTTGACCTTTTGGACAAATTAGTGGCAATTGATCGTCCATATCCTGATCCAAGAAATATTAATCAATCGTTTTCGTCAATGTTACTCATCTCCCACTAACAAATAGTAAAAAAGAGTCTGAGAATAAAAGTGTAAAACTTTTAGTTTAAACTTGTGTATGTATTTGAAGTTTACTTGTGGTTTTATGTGTGTCATTTACTTCAACGAACTTAAAAGAATATGTAGTTTTTGTAAAACGTAATTTTGAAGATGTAATGTAGTAGTGATGTATTTTGGTAATTACAACATTACAAAATTCAAATTGAAGAGGATTTTATTTAAGTGAAATAAAACTTCTTTACACAGAAAAAAGAAGCATGGTTGGTAATTTGTTGCTTCCTCTCAATCTAATTATATAACTTTTAATTCTTAATTCGATAGATGGTTTAAGAGGGAGAGTTCCTCATTAAAAATGAGCCGTTAGGTCTTTTATTTCCCAGGAAATTATTATAATTCGAAGTAATTTTGAGCTTTCCTTTGTTGACACATTATGATTGAATTGGGCCTTGTCGAGTCGCTGGTTTCCAGACAATACTTCCGATCTTCCTTACAAATTTGTTCGAGAAGTTTTCAAGGAAAGTAATAAAGCTAAGCGAAGTAGAGGATCGGGCGAATATATTTTCTATGAATTGTTCCTTAGCAGGGCCAGTAAGACAAATGGTTTATTTGGTCCTGGTTCTGGCGCTCCTTTAAAAGTAACTTATTTCCCCTTATTAAATGAAAGAAAGAAACTGCTCTTGAAAATAAATATAATCTCGGTATTTACTCACTAAATTACATCACTTATTAATGCCTTTATAAACCAGAATTACTTTTACTCGGGTGGCTCCTGCTTGATTAAAAAAATGGTCCTGTAATTAAGGTAAATAAATATAATTACATTTCTTTAAGGGAGATTCCATTAACAAACGTCAGTCGCAGACAGAACATCTTTGTTTCAACTTTGACAAAAAGTGATTAATGCTATACTCGGAGATTAATGCCGAGCGGTGTTTGTGACGAGAAAACAACATACATAAACAGAATGCAGGTTTACCAGAGTTGGACAGGAAAAAAAGAGAAAAAACACTCTAGTAAACCAGCGACCGGTTGAATAAGAAGTTTTGTCTAAAATATCAAACATTCGTGGGCTCAAACATTCCATAAACAATGAACAAATAATCATTTATCCAATGGCTATATTATCGAATATCGATGGCAATATCGACGTTATCAGCTTCGAAATTTTCATGTTTTCCTGTAGATTTAGGAAATTTGAATATCGATGTAAAGCAGCTCAACGATTTAACAAGTAGTGTTGTACAAAAATTGTTTCGAAATCTAGAAAAGAGTTTAATAAAGCGAGCTTCAATACGGTCAAGGGCACAGTATTCAATACTGTTAAGGAGACTGCGTAAATAAAAAATAACTAAAAAGGCTGCTACATAAGAAGAGTGCAGGCACAGCAATGGTTTTGTTTAGAAAAATGAAAATATCTTTAGTTTAAGAGCAGAAGATATCTTAAAAAAGATTCGCAGTGACAAGAACAGACAACGGAGTAGGCAAAAAGAATGCAGATGCTGGAGATATAAAAGCCATTGACCTGCAGAATAGCACATAAACTATATATTTAAGTCATTACAAAAAAATGTATAGGCTAAATGTTTTTTTTAAGTATTTTAAGTTTTATAAAGACTGAACAGACTGTCATAAATACTGTGCCATTAAAACTTATTGAGAAGACGATGGAAGGCTGCCAAAGATCCAAAGTATCTTGAAAACTTTGATTGAAAAAAGAGCCGGAGCATATGGGAAATAAAGAAATTCCTGTGGAATTTTGATTATGGGCTGACCTACGGCAACCTAAACTAAAACCAAACAGCGGTCATTTGAAATAAAACAGTATAAGCGAGATGTTCAAAAAACTACAGTAGTAGAATCTTTGATAAATTCCTTAAAGACAAGAAAACATACTGGTAACTCAACCACATTCATAAATACATCCTGAGCTATATCTTGAAGACATGGACATGAACTGAGTTTTAGATAGAGAAAACCACCGGAGCTTTGGATACTCGGGCTGAAAGGAAAAGACAAAATCGAATGGATAAAATTAGTACAGGTGAGATCCAGTAAATTGGCAGACCAGAATGTGAGTATGAAACCCTCCAAACCGAGATAAAAAGAACGTTTGTAAAAGCCATTAGTTGGAAAACGAAAAAGCGAAATCACAAAAGGATCATATATGTTGTAAACGTAAGTCTGTTGCTGTCGAGTTAAGGTAAAACTATGAACCTGGTTAAGCAAGATCTGGATTGTGAGTATGGAACCCAAACTGTTTCGATAGACTGGTTAATAGTCATTATTTGAGATCAGTCGGGATCGTGGAGATGGTTTGTCTTTTCAATTGGGAACTGGAGGAGTAGATAACAAAAAACGAAAAAACAGTTTTTTTTCAGCCAGGAAAATGGCTTACAAAAGATTGGGCATGCTGTGAGTTTGCAATGCTCTTAAACTTAAGAAAAAGTAAAAACATAGATATGAATTAGCTAGAGCTTGAAAACCAGCCAAAGATTTGCCCAGTTTTGTATACTTGGATTAAAAATAAGAGGAGAACCTAATGAACAAGAGTGCAGATAGGCTTATGGAAAGGAATAGACTTCTTGATTGAATGCGGTAAGCTAGATGACGAAAATAGGTCAGTAGGCGTAGAATCTAAATTGAGGGAAAACTTATTGGTGTTGAAATTTGGCAGATCATGCATCTTGTGCACAGAATGGCATATAAACAAACAAAATGATTAGGTATTCTGTAAATTTATTTTTAAGGCTCATAAAGAAAGGACAGTAATAACTTTGATATGGGATGCTAGATAAATTTTTTATGCGAAGATACAAGTTGCTTTGCGTAGCGTAATGAAGAAGAAAGAAAAAAGAAATGCTGGACATGAGTGCAAATGGGCTTGTTGCAGAGGGGCAGACCTCTTGATTGGGAATGGTAAGACCTATGACAAAAGAAATGAAGTTAGACTGGTCAGATGCGATGCTTTTATGACGTGGACGTAAGCTGATCTTTTGCTCTATTTTGCAGAATTGCAGATAAATATAGAAACCATTTAGAATCCTAACTGGAAAAACTGTAAAAGAAGGGGTAGAAAACTTGCTGATGCATTAATAAAGATATTTGGAAACAAACAATGTTGAGCAATTGAATTTTCAAATATTTAATAGTTTATAATTCCAAGGTGAATAAACCGAATTTTGGACAGTTTTATTTTGAATTCAAAATCAGCGTTTGGTGATAGTTAACACTGCTAAGAGAGAGAAGGTTTGTGAACCGGGTATGAGAGCTGTAGGAAGTTTGTTGTTGTAGAGGGATTAGTGGATTTGAGTGAGAGGTAGAAAGGGTTGCCGGAGAAGCCCCTGGGGACGGCCACAAAGTTTCTAATCTGGGAGATAGGACGGGCGTCGGTTGTCGACTGGGGGCGGCTGGGAGGACTAGTGTATGTGTTTCTCCGGGGGTGGGGTCGAGAGGAGTTGGAGGCGTCAAAGAAAAACAGCAAAGTTGCGACTTGGCCCGGCGGGAGTGAGAGAGATAGCGCTTCTGGATTAACGCCGGTAATAGAGTTTTCCTGGAAGATCCAAAAGCCCAAGTTAACAAAGGAAATCACCATTTCATCATCTAAATGGATTAACTAGAGATTTTCTAAAAGTATATTGAATTGTGTAAAAAGTTTTTTTTTCGAGCCCATCCTCTTTAATGTGTGAAAAGCGGCATTTGATTATCCGATGTGAAGGTAAATTAAACACTTGGTCACTTTCGAATAAATATTTATCCTTTAAAAAAATTCCACCTTTTTAAAGACGTTTCTCTTCAAAGAAGGCACTATGCAAATATTTTTTCGCAAGGCCTCACGTAAATAAAGCAATAGTATTTCTGCAAAGTTCATCTGCCAAGAATTACTGGCCAAAAAAAGCTACATATATAATATAAGGATATATATCTATAAGAACTATATTGTGAACCTATAAATTTATTATGGCGTCACCAAAGACAAAGTAGGTTATAATAGTCATGAAAAAACATACTTTAAAATCACGTTTTAAACAGTAAATGGCTTAACTTGAAGGATTTTATAAAGGAAGTTATAAAAATCTATATTGGTTTCGAAAGATCGAAAGAAAAATTAAGTCAGTTGACAGAAACGGTTTTTAATCCCAACGTTGCAAAAAATTTCGTTTTATTCTGAATTTGCTTGTAAAATTAATAAAATTTTCAATTTGAAGAAGGGGAAAGAGTCAATGGGAGAGAGTGAGTGAGTGAGTGAGAGAGAGAGAGAGAGAGAGAGAGAGAGAGAGAGAGA
>CM077105.1:3405523-3428116 GCA_039619505.1 Cimex hemipterus | reverse complement strand
GAGAGAGAGAGAGAGAGAGAGAGAGAGAGAGAGAGAGAGAGAGGGAGGGAGAGAGAGATATTGTTATCGAGCAGTATTAGTATAAGTGTAGAGGTAGAGTCGTGTAAACAAGTATTGATACTATTCTGTGGGCATAATCCTAACTGGTGGGGTAATAAATAATTTCACGATACCCTTCCTAATGATAACAACTTCAGTGAGCACGTACTGACTGTACAAAATAGCCAACCCTTGCACCCTTAGATTATAATCAGGTTTTAAGGAAGACATTGCCGAAGATTTCACGGCAATTTTAAGGAAAGATTCTGTTGGCAAATATTGATCCGTAACGAATATATTGCCGTAGGATGTTTTTTCAACAAATTAGATTTTACATCGGAAATGTTGAAGTTTCAGATGGCTTGGTGGTAGAAATAACACGTTGACAAGAAACTTGACCCTTGTCTTTCCTGACTGTCAAATCACAACAACTTCTGTAAATACTCCGATCAACATGCGTGTTTTTCCAAAAGCTTTCGATTAATCTTGATCGACGTAGAATATGCGTAGGCAGCATTCTTGCTTGTTTCGTACTAAATTCTATTCTCGGCATTGCCCTAAAAATCTACCGAAACCAAAGGAATATTCAGGTTCTGCAAGTTTTAGGAAGGATCGCCTCTAAAGAAGGTAAAGTTCATTATTTGGCTTTACATATAAAAAAATACATTTTTAAAATACGGAAGAGACGAGTATGGAACATATGAATAAATAAATTCAGGGGTTAAACGGTGTCGAGGTAAGAAAATTCAATTTGGTGCCCATTTTGAAATTAGAATTGCCCTGGTTTACCTCACCCCGGTTTCTTGGTTTGGAACCTAATAGATTCAACAGCCCTTGACGTCCCGAATCCATTATAACGAACCTCACCGCAACTAACGAGAATCATCCTTAGCTCGCCGACAGTAATGAACCAAATAAATTATGAAATTCTTTCCTTCGGACAAGAGTCCTTATTAGCATCGCTTTTCTTCCTCAAACTGACAAAATGGCTTGTACAGATATCACACGTTTCCTCCAGAATTATCAACTCTATTAGCTTACAGATCGTACAAATTAAACAGGAAAAAATGAGTAATTATAACTTTATTTATAAACTCTTGCTTTCAAAAATGATAGCTTAAAATAAAAAACATAATTATTAATTATCACATGCATTTTGTCATAGTGGGTTTTGTTAATGTCGACAACGTTTGTCTTACGGAATATCAGAATCAATAATTTAGGAGGTATAAAAAAATTCAAATATATAATAAAATGTTAGATGGTTTTGCATATTTCTTTAAAATTTGATTCATTCCACTAGCACTCTCCTTAGAGGTTAGGTTAAGTTGTAAATTTAAAAAAAAATTTAATTTTTATTTTTTTGATGATATTATATTACCAATTTATCAAATGTATATGTGTTTTTTTAACACGATACCTCCACTTAGCGAGTCGGGTGACAAGGGACCCTAGCCGATGCACGCGCCCCATGTCACAGCCTACCTTTCAATTATGAAACTGTAAATTAGTTGGTATATGTCTCTTCTCCCAGATGTTATTAAACTTTACAATGAAAAAGGTCTGGCCACTCCAACCAAGGCTTCGATGCCGCTGATGAGATGCTGTCTCATGCCCTCGTATTCTGGGCATTCCATAATTATGTGGTTCGTGTCCTCTGTACAATCACAGGAAGCACAATTGGCTGATTCCCTCAGGCCAATCTTATATTTGTGAGCCCCCCCCCCCCATAAGCCATGGTTGCTTCTGATCCGTGTGATCACTGTATGGAAATGGCGAATTGCTCTGCATTCTTGAAACCAGGGAGCTTTGGGCACCAAGGGGAACCTAGACCGACCGATACAGTGATCCGCCTGCGGATCCATTATGAAAATCCTGCACTCGGATAGCCAGCTCACTTTGAGTAAACGCCTGCAATCGCGTTTTGTGTATTTATATTCGCAGAACACCCCTGTATTGACAACCTGTTTTGCCTTTACATCTATCAGCTCATTCCCTGAATGCCCTCTAATCCAGCATATAGTTATATTTTTTCCGCTGTTGACCAGTTCCCTATACACTAGGAAAATATTTACTGTTACATGGTCTAGTTTCGAATTGGTATTTACTTTCTCTATCTGAGAGACAATACTTTTTGAAGTTGCATTATGTTACAGCCTTTTGCTCAAGAAAAACCATGCAAACCTATGTCGTCCATTGGGTAAGTCAAAGAAGTAAATAAAAATGATAGGATCACAAAAAGAGACTAACTTGTCATCTAATGATGGTGATCGATGGGTAGCCGCAATCACATTTTAGCAAGCTTCTTTTTTCTAGTATCTTATTGCATAAATTGATGCAGTTTTACATTAACAATGAAAAATGTAATTATGTCGACCTAAGCCTGTAGACTTGATTGCTTATAATTGTAGGGCTGTAGCAGGGGAACTTTAGCGCTGCGAGTTCAACGCTTGTTAATCAAGTGAATCTGTCGAATCGTCGGAATTTACAATATTAGATTCAGCAGGGACCTGGACCTTGTTTATTTAGTATTTTTCAGGTACCATTAACACAAACCCTCCAGAAAAATCGAAAAATTAATAATATTTTATTTAATAAAATAATAAAATTGATTAACCCTGAATACCCATATATTTCGGTTTGATAGTTGATGTTGGACAGTAGATGTATCAGTAGAAAGGTGCGATTGAAATTATTGTTACACGAGTCAATTCGTCGCATCTCCGGAATGTGAGACGATGTTTTCAAACGTTTTCTCCAGAATCGAATCAATTCTGCAAGAATTACCTCTGCTTGCAAAGGTATCAATGACCTTTTACAGGAAACCATGACGGTTTCCCTGAGTAATGTGAACGTACACGAACAAGTGTGGAAAAGGACGTCAAGAGTAAAACAAAGTGTTAATAATTTACAAACTTTTATAATGTCACACATGCTGTTTGGTTTGTACATTTCATCATTTATTAATTCAGCATTCCCAGCTTAGCGTTATAAATTACATGTTTGTGACCAGATGATTTTGGCGACTTTTTGAATTGTGGGTCGTAATATCCAAACGTTTTCTACTGCATATAACCGATTTATCATGAATTAATATCACTTTTGGCTGGGTCACCTTGACCGCCAATTACAGAAAAACCGCAAGAAATTAACGGCAAATGAAAATACATAATTCTAAAGCTCCAAAAACGTACTGAATACCAAATTTTCACAAAGATTTCTCAAGAAAGACCTACAGTTTCATGTATCAACTCCCAATGTATAGCACAATCTAAAGGCATAAAAAATCTCCATTTACAAGCCACATACAAACAAAATTGATAATATAAAAAACTGATATTCATTTAATGAAAGATGACTAATTAACTATAACATGATCCTCAAAAAGTACATATTAAAAAGAAGAAAAAATTAATAAGAAAATATGTGATCTATTTGTAAAAAACCTTCAAGTTACAGTTTGTAATGCTGTTTGTAATGTTGTAATAAAAATTAATAAACAGGTTCCTTTTATGAACTTCTACCCTCAGTATTAGTAGATATCATAATTGCATTGTTTTTAGTAATATTTAAGAAATGAGAATATTCTACATATTAAAAAGAAGAAAAAAATTAGATAATATCACTTATATCTGATCTAGCTTTAGAAATCATACTGCAGGTTGAACTATTGAATGGATGGTTCAAATATGAGAATTAAATTTATGAACAGGCTCCATTTATGAACTTTCATCTGCAGTATAACTAGATCTAATACTTACATTGTTTGTTGGCTATAGTTTAGAAATGAAAAACTTTCATCATTGCAAGGTTAGCATGTTGTCTTTATTATTAAAAAAATGTTAAACTTTATTTCTAGTTTGAGTAGTTTCTGAGAAAACCAATGTATGTATACGATTTTTGTGAACAGATTTTTAAATAGTTTCGCCATTTTCATTAAATCGAATTGACTTGATCATTCCGTAAGTGAAGATGCAAGTTACCTTGGAAAATTCTTTTCAAAAACCTTTTTTAGAAAAAAATTTTTTTAAAAATATTTTTTTTATGTTGAAGTAGTGTTTGTTAAAACTTAAACACTAATAAGTTAAATCCACTGTACATGTGTATGATCATTGTTGTATTGTATGTAATAACTTATAGTTGAACTCGGTATCTGATAAGAGAGATAATGAACCGTAGAATCTTTGTGCCACGATTGAAATAATTGTTACCCGACTACATTTTGCAATGGTTGACTGTCTGTAGTTATGCTTTGCTGAATAGTCGTAAATTCTCCTTATTTTCATTTTTTTGAAGACTGAAATTAGTAAGTTTTTATGATTGTTTGGAGATTGTGAGATGCGGTCTGGTGTGACGTAGGTTTTTTTTTTCTTTTTTACGAGGGTTCGTAACAGCAGAGATTACATCAACCCTCTGTGGGCCGGCGCTTTTGAAAAATAAAAAACACATTTTTAAGTATGCCGATTTCGAATTCAGGGCCGATGGATTCGAACCCGGGACCTTTACCTTGCAGTGATGAGCGCCGTGTCAACGCCCAACGGCCGCCGACGCCCCCTGACGTAGGTTTTAAAAAGACATTTTTTAATCGTAACCAATGTTTCGATCTTTATTGAGATCATCTTCAGGGCACAAAGTTTTTGTTTGCTGTGCAAAATTTCAATAAAGATTGAAGCGTTGGCACGATAAAGAATATGTTTTTCTAAAACCTAAGTCACACGAGAACGCATTTCACGATCTTCAAATAATTTTTAACTAATGGTCACCTAACACTACACATTAGTAAGTATTAACGTTATATTATAATTTTTTAAACGTGTGATTTTTGTCTTAATTAAACACTATATTGTAACTGTCCAATTCAAGTCGCAGCTTTCATTGATTTTTTTTTGTCAGAATCATTTTCATAATTCTGCATTCTCTTGCAAAATAATGAATTTTAGCGGTTTCATAAAAAACCGTTACATTCGGAATATTGGGCAATATCGCAAATAGATCTACTGATAATGACAGGCTGGACGCGTATATTAAGGAAACCGACAATTTTCACACACCATAAACCTTTTATTGAGGGGTAGATGAAAATTATTACTGTTTAAACCGTTTAATTTCCCGCGATTTGTGAATTACAAAATAAAATACAGGAAAAATGTTTTCAATTTAACGTGAGTTTTAAAATTATCTTTCAAAGCCCTTTCACCCCCTCAAGGGCTTTTTGCCGACCGATTAAATTACACTTAATTTTTACAAGGAAAATGAGGAAAAGAGTAAGGAAACGCTCTTGTAATTCAATCACCCTGAACTTAGCTGGAGATTTTCCAGAAAGGTGGGCGCAAAGAGGGCGCTACATCAAAGTGGATATCGTTCCAATCCCCGTATTTCCGAACCATTGGAATAATTGTCTTCCCACGAATGACATTAATTCGTAAACCTTCGCAACCGGCACGGATTTACATGTTGGTAAGAGTTCTTTCCCTCATCCCCCTCTAACATCCCGATTCTCTCTTGAAAAAAGTCTATTTTCAGGGATAATCCCATTTGCCCACGACTGATTTACGACCGGTTTTTACAGTGTTCCACTCTTGTTGATCTTGCCGGCTGCCTGTGGAACTCTGAAGACATCCGGTAAAACACAAATTCAGACCATAAATTACCAAGATTTCGCTTTTAAATAAACCTTGGAATTCTGCCGTCCCTGTTTTCATTGTACACCTTGAAAAATATATAGCCCAATGAAAGATAAACAACAATAACCTTTTCACAAGTACATCTTTCCAATTAGGTTTCTATTTTGTAAAAAACACTTAAAACAAATAGAAGCTAGAAGTATACGGGCGACTCTGTACTTCTCCTAGAAAAACAGGATTAAACTTTTCAAAAATATGGTCCCCTGTACTTCGATTAAACTTTCAAGATCTCTCATACGACCACTTTCCTTTATGATAGGTGTTACACCCTATAAAACGGGAATATTATATCAAGTCTTCTTCATAAACATATTTTTACTGATACTAATTTTGTCAAAAATATCAAAAAATTATTTTTATAAGACTGCTTCCTGTTTTTTAAATGAGAACAATATGTAAAACCTTTTAATACTCAAACGCACAATTTGAAATAATCCAAAGTTGAAAGAAATGCGGAATCGGGCTTCAGATTAAAATTCTGTATCGTTAAGTTAGTTATAATTGCTTACCAACTAGGACTTACGTCGTTTCTCTCATTAACAAAACTATTAAACTTATCTTAAGGGTACGTTCTGAATTCAGACGGTTTGTAATTAAATATCACGTTGTAATTTATCACGTCGAATAGTATAATTATCAAATTGGCCATGCTCCAGACAGTTCCATTCTCATCTTGATGACGTTCCCTCTCCGGCATCCGGCTCCTTTTTAAACGCCCACTCCCTAACTACTTTCGAAGCCTTTCGGGTGTCCGAAAGAGAAATTCAATTAGGATCATGACATCATGGCCGGAATGAAGTCAATTATTTCTTTAAAAAAATCCTTAAGAAAGGTCATCAAACGTACAAAACTTTGGGGTAGTATTAATGAATAAACCATTTTTAATTGAGGTAATCTAATTTAATTGGTTTTAATAAGTTGAGCGTCTTTAACCACTCTGGTCAGCAAACGGTTTTATTTGATAAAAGCTATTTACACCCGTCATCTTCAATAGTCCATATTTGCATTATTTGGACATTTGTTCTGCTATAGTCTTTCGTCATGTTTATATAGTGGAGATTAAAAAGGGGACACTACTGACGTGGGATAACCGATTTTAATGAAACTTTTTTGATCGATACTACGAAAAATATGGGACACATTAAAATTCTTTCCGGTGGTCCCAAAAAGCCGACAATCGTTTTAAAACGTGTTGTAAATAAATCCGAATTGTTTTATATTTTTGTAAACAAAAATATTTGGCCTACTTTACTGAAAGCGTGTTTTCGTTTTTTGTAACTTTAATATATGTAATCTGATTCAATTTAATCCTGCATTTATTTTCTTTATCCTAGGTTACAAAAAATCGCCTATAATATAAAAGCATGTAAAACATTCACAAAAAGGCAACGATATTTAAATACATTACATATGTCGATAAAATTATTTAAAATATTTTTCTCGGATTCTAGGCCCAATTGGCAATAACGTTGGGCCACATGCCTAATATTTTTCGACCTAGTATCCCCACAAAAAGTTTCATAAAACCAGTAATCCCAAGTCCGTAGCTTTCCCTTTTAAGTCTAGGTTTTTACCGGAGTATGTTTGTTTATATTGTATGTGCCACTATGTTTGCTCCTGTCGGCTTATTGGCTTAGTTATTTTGTTTTCTTTTGACGATATATACTAGCGACATTAGTGAGTTTCGCGTGTTCTAATTTTTAAAATATAATTTTTTAGTAACAACACGCCTGGATTCTGGTATTCTTTTATACCTTCTACATAATATTTAACGTACATTCTGACCGACATTTCGGTGTGAAAATAGAGGACTACCCGTGACTCCTAGCATCCCATAAAACCTGGAGTTTCGTAGGGTTTTAGATCAGGCCCTTTACCAGAAATACAGCTGACATAAACTAGAGAGGATTTTGTGACCTTGGATTGAACAATAATATGCAGTATAATATTAGAATAAATTAGGTTTAAATTAAAGGTTGATTTAGAAACATCAATAGACGCTTTCTCTAAAAGAGGCCCAATTACCCCCCCCCCCCAATATATTGTATATATATTATTATTATAACAACTAATCAAAATGATTTTGGCTGGATTAGCCGGGTGCAGTTTTCATATCCGATTTCACCTGTTCCACGTAAAATTACATATCTCATATTTTTTTAAGTTCAACATTATTACCTTAGTAATTCGTAGATTAAGATAGATGGAAAGCTGCACATCCTTTCTTCCAGCCTACATCAAGGTTTAGATTTTAAGTCGTCACGAGTGGCAAAAATAAAAAAGAAATCAACATTACACAAATATTTGATGTAGCATTTGAAATATAGTTTTCTGTCCCTGTAGTGAATGCAGTTCAGTTATATACATCCACTCTGTCAATGCGTAAAAATGGTTTTGGCAACTAGCCATTGTATGGAGATCGAAGATATTGAAATATGCACATACATAATTTCTGACCAAGCGACGTAGCTGTAAATTGCTTTTTAAAAATAAGAAACAAAGTTGATTGTAGTTTCTTTTCACTCCAAAAACCCCTGGGTCTACATTTGTGGGAAAGTAAAAAATCCACAAATTTTTAGACTTTCAAATCAAAGCCTGTAATTTTTTTTTTAGAAAATCACAAATATTGTGGTAGCTTTTAACACCACTGATCCACTAAAAATAGGACATTAAAATCCGATATCCTAACTATACGTGCAAACATAGTTTCCGTAAATAAACGCAATATTTGAAGTGTTTTAGTTAATTTAATTTTTATCTTTCTTACTTATAATAATAAAAGAAATCTTGTTGACAAAAGCTCAAAGAAAAGATTCACTACAACCCAACAATTGAAATTCCCTGGTCATTGAATAAAATTAAAACGTGTTATAAATTTTTATGTGAAATACTAGGGGGAAAAATGACCACAGGTAATCCAGCCCGAATATTTGTATGCCTTAAAAATCTCTTTTCCTTCATTCTCGCATTTAAGAGCTTTAAAAACAGCTTAAAACGAATTCAAAATGGTTTCTCCAAAGAATATCTTTTTGGTAGGCCAACGTGCAGGCTTTACTGGAACGGACGTATGGTATTGATAAATTTGTTTATATATACATCTAATCTTATTTATCGCGATCATTATTCATTCATATTACAGTGCTTATTGTTCTTGTACTATCTTCAAATTCTCGTAGAACATTGTCAGAAACCTGTATACAAATATTTAAAATTTTTTGTCGATTCTAGTGCTTATGGCCAGAACATGCGTTTACTTTTCGACCTAGTATCACCAAATGTTTTTATAACAATCGGTGATACTACATCCCTCGCCAGCATATAATATGATAGTGATGGAACTACAAAGGGGTTTGTGCTCTCCTGGCAGTGCAGCCTTCTGGCTTATCGAACCTTCCTTGCTCCTTAGTTCAGTGGAATAGATCGATCCTTCACTGAAGATGTACTAGGTCATAGACTGTCATTAATTCCATTCCCTGGTTTACTTTGTATCTCCGTCGAGAAGTTGCTTCGCACCTCGCGGTTTGCTTTAGGTCCCCGTTGTGATCGAGGTTCCACTGTAGCAATTGATTCATTCATCTTTGTTAATGGACAATTATTGCAGTTTTACAATTTTTTTGTTCAATGCGCGACAGGTTCGTTGACATGAAGACAAACTCTAATTTACATAAATAACAATAATAAAAATCAACAACAATGTCGTGTCAAAATTAACTAAGTAACATTAATGGTGTTTCAAATTAGACAACACGGAGGGAAAAGCCGAGTAAGGCAGATACGCATGAACGGTTTTGTAATGTTTACAGAATGAGCAGATGTTAACAACAGAGGCCGGTCAAGTGACAGGGCCTGTCAGTTCCCTTTTCTCGTGCTAGCGAGAATAATGCTCACCCCTCCTCACATCAAGTAAGCCGATTAACGATTCCTCGCCATAGGGACTATCTTCCCTATTTGTGTTCACTCTGTCCTTTCGCCCTCTTCAAATAAAAGTCGTGACGTTGCCGGTCGTTGAGAACCACGTGTAGTAAGTATTTTAGAGCAATAGGAGAGATGATAATCAAACTTTTGCCTTAATTCAAATTATTGATTACAACAACTGGGAGCTTGAAATCGATGCTTCAATCGACGGATAACCAACTTCTATCGCAAAACATCTATGCTTTTATAGTAGAGAGCAGTTCGACATTGATGGACAAAACAACAGAAAAACATATTTGCTTCGATAGCATAAGTGAACAAATGACAGTTGAACATATATCGGCCGACTTCACATCGTTGCTTCATCGACACAATATCAACAAAATAACAAATTTCAATAGCAGAACATCGATGTTTTGATATCAGGCAGTTTGAAATAAGTGGATAAACATTGAATGAAATACAACTAACGTTTATCAATTTAACTCTAATGGACAAGCAAAATACGATTTATCTATGTACTAAAAACATTGATGCTTAGAATCAAACAGCTTGATTAAAACTGAAACGCGTGACATCTACTCACTCAAAGTATTTGTTTTCTGCATATAAGAAATACTTTGATTGAATATAAAAAATATATTTTTCATTGTATAAATTGACTTTTTCCACATACTACATGTATTTGTTAAATTTAAAGAATGTTTGTAAATCCCATGCTCTGAAGATGATCTCAATAAAGATCGAAACGTTGGCTCGATAAAAAAATGTTTTTCTGAAATCTACATCACGATTTCCGACTAGTCATCGACTAACGGCCACTAATCACCATACAATCATTCAGATATCGTGAGATGCAGTCTGGTGTGATGTAGGTATCAGAAAAACATTTTCTTTATCGTGCCAACGTTTCCATCTTTTATTGAGATCATCTTCTCTCTCAATCTCAATAAAAGATGGAAACGTTGGCACGATAAAGAAAATGTTTTTCTGATACCTACATCACACAAGACAGCATCTCACGATATCTGAATAATTATCCGTTAACGGTCACTAATCTCTACACACATCACCATACACTTTTAATTTATTATTTTTCAAAATCCTTTTATTAAATTACCTTTCAGTAAAAAACCATAATTTCTAACAAATGTTAACGCAATCAAATAAAATAATAATGCTAGGGAAAAGAAATATTACAAAATTGACAATATTCCTGTTCGTTTTCGAGCAGTTTACATAGTGTTAACACTTTACTTGCTCAATTTGTGGCTGGTAACAACCGCTTATTTTTATAACATTATTCTAATAAAATAAAACAATATGTTAGTGGATAAAATATTGTTTTGTAGGTCTTCTATTCCTTATAGAAACAAACCCCATTTTCGAGGAGGTAAAATTTCCGCGTTAGGAAATGAGGGTTGCACTGGCCCAGAGCATATGGGACTCAGCCCTTGATTATCCTTGTCTTTATCTCCCTTCGCCACTTTCGGATCAACGGGGCCATAAACATTATTTTTATTCCCTCAGCGAAGTAAGAATAATGTTTACGTCCGACCTGATTCAAAGGTAGATGGCAGAAAGGTCCGGGTAGATGATCCAAGATCGCAAGCGTGGTCGCAATTTTTTACAGAAAACAGCTTCCGTCCCTTCCTAGTACGTCTTCAGCGGGTGCAGGATCCCCCAGGGTCTTTTATAGGAGCTTCGAAACAGGATGTCATTGCAATAAATACTCTCTTGGTTCGGCTTTCTTATATATTCCTTTGGAATAGAAATAGACGTAAAATCCCACTTACAACACCCTCTTGATTTGTGGTGTGTTCAAACGTCTAACACCCCAGAGAAAACAATAATTGAAATTAAGTAAACAACATTTTATACCAGTCAAACTAATAATTAAATTTGAATGGAATGTAACGAAACATAAAACCTATATTAATGTACCTGGGGATGTATATATCTAAGAAAAAACAATATTTTTCCTATCACAAGTAGCAGTTGTAGTAGGGAATTTATTTTCCATCTATTTTGCTCCAACACGGACTACAGTTTTATCAACGGTTGTTCAGGTTTTTAATGTGGATTCCAGGCTTTAGTGAATATTGACGGTTACACAGTTCCCATCATATAAACCAAAAACTTTCCACATGCCGGAGTATCGGCTCTTTAGATCTAAACACAGATTTAAACCTAAACATAACACCCCTTCCGACCAACTACTAACTGGAGTAGACAACGTTTTTCGATTAACATCCAGAGTTCTGATGTCAGATAACTGAACAAACCTCTAAGAGGGTATTTAATCATCGTTTAAAATGACTCTATTCCCGTTTACAATTTTTTAAACTACACAGTTCCCATCATACAAAAGAAACCTTTACAGATGGAACCTGTAATCTATAGATGGAATCGCTCCCGAGCGATATGAAATGGATTCCAGCCTTTAGTGAATATTCAAGGCAAACAGTTACCATCATAGAAATCAACAACTTTCAACAACGGGTCCAGCTACCGAATCGGTCCTACAGTTCTGATCTTGCATCTTCAGACTAACACCCTTTCCGTTCAACAGTTAACTGGAGTAGACAACGTGTTTTTAAAAATTAAAATCCAAGGAGGGCTTACATCAGATATTTAAAGAATGATTGTAGGTACCCGTTGTTTAAAAAAGCTCTATGAACGTACTTCAATTAAAAACAAGAGACTTTAATGTTAAGCTACGAGTCAATTATTTATAATAGAAGTCACAATATAATCATAAATTAATAAAGAAATCAGACCGGGAAAGGAAAGGTAAAAAAATGGCCAACATTTTAGTTAAGCTAACCATTTATAACGAAAATTAATTTTCATGAATCACGAACCAGAACTGCCACAAGATGAAATCTCGAAAGGTCTTTCATTATTAGTATATTCTTCATAGCACAGTTTGAAATGGTTAATATAATATTAATAACCCAAAATACTTATCAATGTAGTCGTGTACTTAATGAATGAAGTATTTATTGTCGTTTCTGATTATCCTGGACACCTATCGTGCTAGTTCGGTCTTTGAGACGCGTTTTTGTATTTCGCCATCTATGGTGATGAATTTCCAAGTCTTTATGTCCATTGTATAGATTGTAATGTTTGGTGAAATGTCAAAGGGTATTGTTTTTGTTTCATTCGTGGCGATAAAGGGTAGACCTGAATGAAACCTAACTAAATTTCATACCATTTGGATTAATTAGTTTTTGTTCTATTGGTCTGGTGCAGAAATAATGCACGTATTTAAATGAAGTCAAAATTATTTTTAATTTTAATAAACTAAAGAAAACTTAATCGAAACGTTTTCCATCACAATCTATACATCTTTTCCAACATGTAATAAGCGCTTTCATTCCACCAACCTGTTAATCTTAATTTTGACCCATACTAAAGTTTGGAAAGCGTTTTCAGCTTAACCCATCTTTCAAAATTTTCCCTCAAAAAATGATCAAAATACTTAAAAAAGTGGAAGTCCGCATGCGAGAGGTCGGGAGGTTATGTTTCCACAGGGTGGGCGTTGGACATGTGGCCTGGTGACTGCTGGGACAAAGTTTTTTCCGTTTCTCGTGCATTATGTTAATTTCTTGGCAAAATTCTCTAATGTGTAAATTTCACCATAATTCAGAAAATTATAGTTAACCATCCCGCAGTACGCAACCATACAGTCGCCAAATGTTTTGATGTGCAGATTAGGTTTCAGGAAATGTTCTGGCTCTTCATCCTTGTCCAACCACTGAACTTTACGCCTTTCTGTTATAGTGCAGAATCCATTGCTCATCGTATGTGATGAATCGATCGAGAAATGGATCATTTTGGTGGTGCAACAGAAGAGACATGCAAATTTCAAAACGTCTTTTTTTTCGGTATTAGTTTTTGCGGTGCCCACTTGTAGAGCTTCTTTACTTTAACAACTTGTTTCAATTGTTGAGTGGCCAATACTAAGCTCTTCCGCAATTTCCCGTGTTGTCTTCTGTATTCCTCAGTCAATTCTTTAAGACTGTCGTCGCCCACAACGGAAGGCTTACCGCGGACCTTCCCTGTCTTCATGATCGAAATCTTAAGACGAAATGTCTGAAACCATTGCAGCATCGTGCTTTCGTTAACGCTTCCCTACCCCCAAACTACAATGATGTGACCCACGGTTTGGGTCGCACGTCGACAACTGTATTCGTACAAAAAAATTTGAAATAAAAACATGTGAAAAATCGTATAAATTTGACGAAAATGTACTTTAGAGCTAATTTAATTTCGCAGGACCTCACTCTTATAAAATTCAATATAAACTAAAATGTTTTGTATAAAAGAGAACAGTTAAAAGTGTTCATAATCCGAAAATGCGTTGTATTTAGTAACCGTTAATTAATGATTATTTAGATTTGAGGATTTAGCTTTGTGTACAACGAACACCTGCGAAAATAAAACATTTTTCAAAACCTGCATTAATTTTGCACCAATGTGTCAATGGTAATGGAATGAGATCTTGGATCTCCCGTTCTACTAAACTGTTACGAAATAGCCAAAGGGAACCCCGCGTGAATTCCATGTACATAAATAATTTTTAAAAATTTTAACAAGCAATGGGATGAGGTTATTTTAAGACATTTGTATTTAGTAGATACAAGAATATCGAAATGAATAGATGGATCTGATCTCTGCACGCTATCTATTGAAAAAAATTCACCATGTCGTTGCTTTTATGTCATTGCCTTTGAGAAGTGTGTTTGTCAAATAAGTTGGACAAATAATTAATTTCCCATTTATTAAAACTGCCATTATATACTGAATAAAGTCAAACGGCCCTTGATGACAGTTCTCTTCAGACGGTTGGCTCTCTCTCTCGATATCACATAAATAAAGGATTGCCGAGCATTCTGGAAGTGGAGTTAAGAGGTTTGAGTGGGGGAGAAAAACGTATAAATCTCCTTCTAATGCCGTTTAGGGCCTTTTACTTCAGTTTAGCCTGGAGTTCACCGGGGTTTAGAAGCTTTGCCCGGACATTAGTCTAGCTTGCCTCCGCCCTCTCCCGGCCCCGGGACCGAACGTAGCCCGATAAAGAAATACACCGCCATGCCCTTCTCCTACACGCCGCAACTACTACCACCGGGTCATTTTTCACAAATTCAATCTCTGGGTTTTCTCTCTGAGAAAACATTTCGCTAAATAAAAAAGCTAAACAAATTAAGGCCCTTCATCCCCCAAACGTATATATCCATGTGGAAATTAAATATATCATGTCGTAGCACAACTGCCTTCTAAAAAAACTTAAGAACAATCATTAATGATTAATGTTATCTATTTGTATATTTACATTACATTTCCTTACATAACTGCAGTAAAAAAGTTCTGGTTTGCAAATACAATATATGGAATCTAAATACATTTTATTCTAAACGGCTCAAAATTGAATAGGGATATTTGTAATTTATTCTTATTTTATTAATTCTCTTTCGAGATGGGAGATTGACCAAAACTGTTACAAATAATTTATTACAGATCAAAATGAACGTCCTGGAATTCGAATTGCTTAAATAAATCAGTCTGCTTTCATAGCAATCTACGGCACGGCTTCGTTTTGTCTAGGTAAATTTCTCTTCTTATTCATCAAAGTTTGATGTCAATAACGTCTTCGAAATCATTTAAAAATGGAAATAGTCAAATTCGGCGAATCCGATATATGATGGCTTTATGTAGGAAAGTATTTTTCATGAGATCTCTTGTTGGAACAAAACTTTTCTTCCTTTCCAGAAAAACATTAAAACAAAGCAAAAACGCTTTATATATGCGCCAACGATATTAGGTTACTGAGGGAAAATTATGGACTCTGCGTGGTAGAAGAGTTCTAATGTGAGATGAACGGTATTAACAGACCCATCATTTAAGGTGGCAAGAAACTAAACGTGTATGACAGACGTCGTCTAAAGATCGTTAGACGCCGAAACGCTGTCCGAGAAAAGGGAGAGTAGAACCAATCTTATAGGCACAACAGCGACGACAAGACTAAACTACAGAAAACTGTACTAGGCGTTGTCCTGTTGAAACAAAACTTTCTTACTAATAATCAAAACGACTGTTACCCAACACGTCTACAGAATCTTAAAAAAGTGGGCCATATCTAGGTGAGATGATAGTTTGAAGGATAATGATGCACATGGTTGAAGCCAAGCTCAAATACCCAAATAAGAACGCAATTACTTGTTATTTAAATTAATCTATTGTGCGATTTGCTTTCGGGGGTCTCCGGGTGATGGAGCCCCTAATAAATGTGGCGAGAAGTCGAAATGCCTTTAACAGACTGACAGAAAGTACACAACCAAACTACAGAAGTATTCTGCTTCGTTTTGTCGTGTAAAGGTTTTTCGAAATCACAGAAGTTTGAAGTAGTAAGTATTGTTCAGAAGCGAAAATTGAAAAATAACAAAATAAAAGGTTTTAATTCCATAATTTTGTTTATCGGACACAATTTTTTAAACAATTATTACCGCATATAACATAGATAAAACCTTTGTGCACCCGTAAGGCATACTGTTCATACGGCTGTCACCGTTTTCATAACGAATGTCGCTCCGTGTTGAGATGCTGCACTCAGTTGCTGCAGGTCAACTACTACATGGGATTGAGGTCTGGAAACAATGAGGGCGGGGGCAGATGGAAAAATCCCAGGTTTTCCAAACATTGATGAACAACTCTGCCTTTATGAGGTTTGTCATTGTCATCCTGAAATCGAAAATCCCTGCCAATGATTTGGGGATTATGCCCTCGATAATTTCTTGGACATAACGGACTGCAGTGAGGACGCCTTCAACAATATGGAGTCCAGTTTATCTTCCAGTGTTAAACCCAGTCCAAATCTTTACACCGCCTCCTCCAAAATGTACTGAAGGTAGCTTGAACTGGGGCATCGTACGGGTTGGTTCCGTCTTGCAGCGGCAACATCTCCGTAGCCGTAAAGCGCTGAGATCCACTACTAGGCCTCCTATTGGCACTTCTTGCCTCTTGTGATCGTGTTAAAGACCGGGAGACAGCGCTTTGAGAAACTCTGCCTCTTCGATATCCACTGCCGATGATCTCGATATCCCATTCTCACAATAATATCGCGAACTTCAATATGATGTCTTTCCATGGTTAAAGTGAATGCAAGAAACGTTCTGCAATAGAAGGAATCTATTTTTTAAATCAATTTTTCAAGGCATCTACTTTTTAATCATGACCAAGATCCTTCAGACTGCTACATGTTCTAACAAGCTCGAATGGGTTTGTATTGGCAATGCAGGGATTTGGCCTATAAGAAGATAGTTTTGCTGCAACGAAGCCTCGCTTCAAAATTCTCGTCTTTATTTTATTTACTATTTAGTCTTAATATTGCCCCTTGAGACTACTTTATCCGAGCAATGTCAAAGCTACACACTTTTCGTCCTACACAAGACAAGTTTCCTAGATGGATTCTGTATACCTAGATTACTATCCTTTCCGAGCAATATGAAATGGATTCCAGGCTTTGGTGAATATTCAAGGCAACACAGTTCCCATCATAGAAACCACAAACTTTCAACAATGGATTGAGCTACCAAATCGGCCCTACAGTTCTGACCTTGAATCTTCAGACTTCCGTTCAATAGTTAACTGGAGTAGAGAACGTTTAAAAAAAATTAAAATCCAAAATGGGCTAACTAATTAATTAACGCTATTAATATTAAAGTAACCTCAAAGTGGGTAATTAATCTTAGTTTAAGATTGGCTATATTTCACGAACGGACTTCAATTAAAAACAATATTTAAGTACGTAGTTAAAAAGTCTTTTAAATTTAAAATAATTTCATCTGGGAGAATTTTAAATCTACCGTTTTTATTTTTCTACTCATGCTTTTAGATAAAATAATTCTACTTTCTCGCAAAGGGTTACAGTTTGTATTTCGTGTGCATGTACAGTTTTATTTAAGAGCGCCATCAACATTTCCATACCTCGTAAAAGTAGCACCTTGTTCAGAGAAATAAGTTTTTTTTATTTTTTTTATTTCATTGTTAACTCAAAGAGTACGAGGGCCTGCTCTATTTCTACCCTTCTAGCTCTTTATCTGATCGCAAAAGCATTAAGTTTCTTCGACATTTCTTATCTGAAGTATCGCGAAAATCTCTCCAGTGATCCGATATCCGAAAACTTATCTGTCTGTAAAGTCACCTCAGCACAGCTAGTGTCTTCAGCAGAAATACGACAGAAATATTTTTTTTATATTCATCAGATTTTTATTTAAAAATCCGATTTTTTTAAATTGGGACAAAACGTCGTTTAAATATATTTGTTTCTTTTGTTTGCCCGAGAAAACAGTTTTGCTTTTAACTTGGTACACCCTGTATTATAAACTCAGAGAGGAAAGAGTATTAAGGGCGACAAGATTCTCCTTTGTTAAAGCAATAATTACATGAATAGAAAGCAAGAGAAAAATATTTTTTTTTTTAAGAAACCTCCAGGGACTTCTGACCTTTATTAAAAATTTAAAAAAGTAAACATTCAGTCCCGGATGGATAAATAATATACTCCCATCGCTTTTTTTAATTTATCCGGCGTGTTTCGAATGGAATTGAATTCAAACATTTGTCAAAATCTGGCAGATGCTTCTTCTCTGAACTTCTCCACATCAAACGGTCTAGTGATGACGTTAATCCCTTAAACGTTGCCGCGTCTGTGGGGCATTAGGGGGGGGGTCTCCCTTTGTTGCTCGCACGCATTTTATACCGCAAATTTGCTTTGAACCAATTACCAGGATAATGACATCCCGGATTAATGCCCCTTTTTGGATGTAATGATATTCAGGTTCATTATCTCAACTGTCTTGATATAGAAAGATGAATATGGAGGGCATACGTTAAATTGCAGTATTTGAAATTGATCAATAGTGGATCAATCCTAATGCAATCAATGTTAAAAATCACATAGATTTTATATAACTTGAAATACCGACTTTCACTTAAGTCAAATACTTAGAATAATTCCTAGACAGCACTGACAAAGAATCCCCTCGCAACACTTAAAAGACTTAGACAACTAAAAGACTACTAGGACAGTGAACACTCGACACTACACCCAACCTTGAGACATCTACCAAGAAAACCCACACTTTGAAGTCAGAAGATGATCCATACAAAGATCGAAACGTAACCACAAAGAAAATATTTTTTCTAAACCGACATCACACAAGACAGCATCTCTGCACAAATAAAACTAGAAGGTTTATATATGTAGGACCCTCCCCCCCCCCCAAAAAAAAACCCTTTAAGAACTTTTAGCTTGAACAACCCCCGGACTTAATTGTTATAATAAATCAAACAAAACAAGGTGAGGCAAAAGAAAATGTTTATTTAAAAAATATTTATCGAACAGTGTAGGAAAAATAAATATCGGACGGTAATCCTTGCGGGATATAATTTTTAAATATTATCACACTTGGTTTGACAGAGGCCATCTTTGCATACGCTCAACGATAAACAAAATTCGAATTTTTTAAATTTATTTTCCTAACGTAAAACGTTTATTTACTGAAATGTGATACAGTGTTTATCATGTTCAAAAGCAAAATTAGTTAAAACTTTACCTGGAGGGTGGTTAAACATGAAACCGAAAGACCCGCGGAGAGGCGATTTATTGACTTGGCCGGTCCTCTGCCACTCAGCAAAGGTTTTCGGTACATTTTATGATTCGGTTATAACTAGATAGCAGGATATTTTTGTAAATGTGAGATACTGGTGGAAAGTTATTCAGATAACGTGCTTACCTTTCATTTAGGAAAAAACGCAACGAATTTCCATTTGAGCATGGAATTAATCCTCATTAATTAAACAGGCATTATCCCAACCCCAGTAAAGCCGAAAGGTGTTTAAAGAACTTAAAAACGGCGTTAGTCGTACACTATGCTAGAAATCCAAGGAAATGGACCGATGGTTTAAAACACGGATAAAAAACGTGCAATATACTGCAAATGTAATACCCTTCTTCAACATTCAATGATTTAATTAAAAAGGATTAAATTAAATAAAATGTTGTTATTAGATACGAAAAGAACGAAAATACGTTTTCTAGAGAAAATTTACTGGATTGAGAACTTCTCTATAAAAAAGAATATTTCTCTATCAGTTTTGTAACCACTGGATCTAAATTTGTAACAAAGACCACAAGCAATTATTAATTGTTAGGGACAAGATAAAAATAAATAAATAAAATAAAAATATTCCTCCACGGATTTGACATAAATAACTTTTTCAATAAAATTTTAAAACAGAATAAAATTGGCAATAAAACAGTATCAGGAAAAACTCCACCAACGATAAAATAAAATAAATGAATTAATTTAAAATTGTACTCAATCATTTCTTGCAGCCCTTATTTCTCGGAATCTCTCTCGCACCTCGGCACCCCTATCTACGTCGTGATAATGTGATCTGTTGGGCGTGTGACAACAATATTAATTTTCCCGTTTTTATCATTAATTTATAACACTTACGCAATAAGGAGATAGGATACAAGGAATCGTGAATAACGTGCTAAGTCTAACTCTAACCTTACCTTTCCCTACCAAAATCTATCTAACCTAACCTTTTCAAACCTTAATTCTAACCTGACCTAAGCCTAACCTTACCCTAGCCTAAATAATCTAGAATGAAGGGATAATTTGAGGTATCGGGATTTGGGATAGTACCGAATATTTTTGATTGAAGGAATTGCATCCTCTTTGATATTTTAGCAGTGCCGTACATTTCCAGTAAATCCAAATAGCTGCTTGTAGAGCGGTGTAAAGTATTGTAGGTGTGAATAAGTAAGTCGAGTCAGTTTTTTAGTTGTCTTGAACATTAATTTATGTTATTTCTATTTCTAACAATTTTTTAGGAAATCGATCCTTGTCCAAAACATAAAAGGTTTCAAAAGCTAGGTTTTGTTATTACTCACAACTTCTTACTTTGCTTTTGTTCACTTGTTGGTTTCTTTCTACTTAGCGCATTAGGATGTCCCCTAGTGACTTTGTTTAAATGTTATGCTTGCTTGTGTGCCCTTCACTGTGTGATTGAGACGATTTAAGTCCTTTAAAATTTTCTTTGATAATTTGAATCTGTAATAATATATTTACTACATATTTACATGGAGACCAAATAAAACAGACAGGTTAAATTTAACGTTTACACCTTAGTGTGCGCTTTATTAACCTCGTTTGACGGTTTGTATTACCGTCGTAATAAACTCTTTCCTGTAAAATAAGACCCTTTTTTTATTTTTTATTCTTGGACAGTTAAATAGTTAAGTCATATTTGTTTTAACGCTACCGTAAAGGATTCTCAGACGATATACACGCCTCGGCTAACCTCGGAGCCCGCGTAAAATATATATCTGGCAGAAATATAACTGGGTAGATTTGTTCAAAAGGGCGTAAAAACTTTTTAAGCCTACCGCATAATGTCTAGAAAGAATAACGTAATAAAGAAGTTTTTTACGTACTGATAACCCAAAAGGGTAAAATATGAACTATAAAAACTAACAGTTAACATTATATTTCCAGGATTATTAAATATACAATACGAAGGATTTTTTTCCAGTCAGATGAATTTATTTGCTTCAAGACGGTTTAGTGAATTCACCGTAATATGTAGAACTCAACATGAGGTAATATATATACTTTTTTTTTTTCTAACCAATTATATCAGGTCAACTTATGTCTTAACAACCGGTGAACTCGATCTTAGTTAAAACTGTGAAACCCATAACCCTTTGTTTCAAACATAGCGGTCACAAACTTCTCAGTTCCCCGGAGGTACAACTCAATTAGCATTACTAGACATTTAAGCAAATACTTCAACAAAACAATGAAATTTCAACATTTAGCACTCATAATATTTAAGTACACTCTAAAGGAGCAGTACTTCATAGTTGGGGGCGGCGATGGACATAAACGGCCAATGAATTCAAAACTTAGTTGCAAAGCCGTTATTGCAACTTTTGCCCATCATTAGCAATAGTTTTTCAGTGAATGAGACTAACATTCACCCAAATTAAATTCCCTTGGTTAAACAATAATTGCCTAAGATTATGTCTCCACATTAATCTTGAAAGATCAGAAATTTAATTATGAATCTTAAGTTTAGTGATATTTTTAGGTTTTGTGTTAGTTTTCAACAATGGTTTTTGTTTTAATTCTTTAAATTTTATACTATGAACCTGGTCTTGAGAAAAAAAGCTAGCACGAGACCTAGTGGGGTTATAAACTGTTAGGCCGTCGTCTAGAGTCCCTCAGGACCCGACCGAGCACCTCAAGTTTGGACATCGTCACGGGATTTATATTCGGAGGTTGACTTTTTGAAAGAAAAGCCCCGACGACGAGGGGATTGCGAAATAATGAAGGATTATAGCGTGATGTCGGTCCTGATTTGTTTTCTCACCACCGCCCTAGTCGGTCCACAGGGGAGAGCCATTGCTCAGGATCGCGTGAACATCGTAAGATCGATGGACCGTCGGCAAGAGACCAGAACAGACCGATTGAATATTTCAAGACATCTGGACCACCTCTGGAGCCAGCGGATCGTCTCGAGCCCCAGAAGATTTCAACAGACATCGCGAACAATGTGGCCAAACTCAAACAATTGCTACTGTTTGTTTTAAGAACAAATACACCGACATCAACTATGCACTCCATTCAACAGTGAACGGTTTTCCACGAGGGAGAATCTACATTACATACCCAAACGTTTTTGTTCCTATCTGTATAAATTCTAGCGATTCTATAGAATCCATTTCTTTATTCACGAAAGAATTCTCTCTCGGTTCGAAGTGTCTCGCTTCTGGGACCTCATTGAACTATTGCACAATAAAATCTTATTTGTACTCTGTTTAAATTGAAAAAACAAAAAAAAAAACAACTTACAATGCCAACAATATATATATATATAGATA
>CM077105.1:3365838-3400523 GCA_039619505.1 Cimex hemipterus | reverse complement strand
CAATATATATATATATATATATATATATATATATATATATATATATATATACATATATAATCAAATTATTTTAAAATTTAAATAACAGGATAACAGATCAACACAATAAAAATGGATGAAGTTAAACTCTCTATGACCGAGGGGAAACAGAAGCTACGGGAAACGAACGTTTTTTCCTCTCTCCCAGTTAACAATAATCGTCACTAGGACGATGTTCTCATTTCCCTCCTTTGTTTAAAAATCCTGTATTCATTTAGGAGGCCTGCAAAGACCGAAATGGATCCCAATCTATCAGTTTGTAAGTTACAGGTATTAGGGGTAAATAATCTCCTTTCCAAGTTCAACCGAACTCAACTGATAAAATTTTTTGGGTGTCGAACTTTAAAAAGTGATTATTGTTTAAAGCATGGGTAGCAAGTCTAGATATATTTTTTTAATTGTCGCAATCCAACCTGTGTTGGTTCAACCGCGCAGACAATTTTTGATTTGTTTGACCTACATATTTAACATTGCTTTCACCACATGACACCTGATAAACCTGATAAACCACTGTCTCTGTTTTGACCTCTTCCGAAGATCCTCTGAAAAGAACTTCTACTAAATTATTGCTTTGCTATACACGTGTCCTTTCTACTCCAGACTATCTCTTTATACGTCCATATACTGATGTTATGTATTTAGAAAAGGATATCAGGTTTTAGTGAATAAGAAAAACAGTTTTGTTGAACGTTTAGCTTGATCCACCAACAATCATCACCACTCTCTTCCAGACAAGTATGGAGCTTTTGTATAGATGCGAAGCTAAGCTAAGGTACCACCTCTGTTCTTAACATTGTCTTTTATTCGGAACATCTCATTAAGTGTGGAGAAATACTCGGTGAATAGGTCCGGTTGAAATATAAATAAAAGAAAGGTAATAAACAGAATTTTCCTCCTTTCCACGATCGTAACTTACAGACAACCCCTTCTTCCGATCATACATCTGAGGTATTTACACACACTTACATAAGGGTGTTTATAAAGCATATTTATAAAAATGGATACTTGGCTATACTAGGCTTTGGTGAGATAAAGGGGGAGAGAGAAGAAAATGTTAAACTTTTACCATGACCACTTCACTATCTCATCTTTCTGATATACGATAATAACGGTTATATAATAGACTAATAATAAAGATCATGACTCCTCTTAACATTATGTCTTATATTATGAATTATGTCGTTGTCTTGGATAAATAAATTAGTGAATTTCCAAAAGTACACACCAAATTTTATATACAGATAAAATCGAGATTCTACTGTGACTATATTCTTTACCTTTGTAATTCAAACTACATCTCTTTCCACCATTTTTAAGGTATTTTAGAAAATCAGGTTCAAGAGAGTAGGAAGAAAATTTTGGCATCAAACATGAATTCTCTATAATCCTTGTTGTGGTTATGAGCTTTCTACTTCAGACTCTTCTTCCGACACTACATCGGTCGGATTATAAGGGGACTTATAAAAAGGGACAACTGTGGGTGGTGAGCAGGAAGAAAATCTTGTTATAACTTTCTCCACAACCACCCTTCTTTAGTCTCAGTTCCTAAGGTTTTCTGAAGACGATATTAGACTAATGGTAAATTATACTCTCTGCCAATACTGCCCTCGTCGGAACGATTGTGCTGGAGTCTGATGATGAACACGAAAAACATTTGAGGAATGAATGGAATCGACTTTTTACGTAATTAGTGTATTTAACGCCTCGATTCTAACATCTCTTCTGACCAAAGGCATATTTCATTAGGGATTTTTAAGTGGATTACCAGGCTTTTCTTGATAGAAAGGGTAAATTGACTTACTACTACTCCGCACAGTTCCCTACAGTACTGACCCTACTGCACCATCTTACGAGACACAGCCTTTTTTTACAATAATGAACAGTTGAAACTAGGATTTGATTAATGAACCACCAATGAAATCGAGCATGAACAGCTATACTTAATAGAAAGAGACCGTATGAAGCTTTATATTTTAAACATTTTCAATTCAATAGAAACCTAATGGTGAACTATTTAATAAAGCACATACTTGCTATTATTGAGTTAACGGTGAATAATTGTGTCAGTTCAGCTATGCATACAACCTTTAAAACCGAAATATTTCACTAAGTGTCAGGTAAAGAATAAAGTTATTAATTTATCGATCTAACGGTTGGGACAATTAACTGATAAAAACGGTTGTAACATTAGGGGAATTTTTTTCGGACAATATTATTGTGCAAAGTATATCACGTATATGTCCATATTGTGAAAAATATCTGGTATTGTACAAAGTAAATTATTTAGCAACTATTTTAAGATGTTGATATGCTCCGAAGTTAAAATAAGAGTCGGATGTTACTATGACCCTTGTTCCGACAAGATATGATATGCGATAAGATATGAGTTTGCAAGTAAAACCAACAACTCGAGCCAGACGAATCCGTCGAATAAAATTGTTTCCGAATGGGCATTTTAAAATTGCAACAATAGAAATAACGTTTCCCAGTTGATGAGAAACGTGTTTTCGCCCCTTGGGGTATTGTTCTCCTCCAATAGAGACGAGAAATCGGAAGATTGATGCCGGTCCAATCAAAACTGAGACACGAATCGCATTTTAATAGTGTACGTTAGACGTCTAGCTCGCCTTAAATCCGACGGATGGCTTCGGAATAACGCCGGTGATAAATCTATTGGAAGTGATTACAGTGGTTTCTCTGGCAAGGAATAACAATTTCATGAAATTTTTTCAGGTCTTGACGATCCTTTCCTTTTCTTATCTTTACCTGCAATGTAAGGGCATTGTACAAAACTTTGTAAAGGAATAAAACTGAAGTTTCATCCACTTGTCATTTTATTAATTACAAAATGCGACACCCATTAAAAAAGATAAGTTTTACAATCAATTAAACTACAATTATTAAAGAAAAACTTTGAGCATATAAATGGGTGAGAAAAAGGTGGTCTTAGCCTGGATTGTGTGTATAGGACACGTCGGACTGGAAAGGAACAGGAGAGCGGACCTGGCCGCGAAAACGGGTACTCTCGTTCCTTACAGTGACGTTGTGGAGACCACCCCGATTCCGCCTGACGACGCTAAGAGAATAGTGAAAAATATTATGTTGGACAAGTGGAAGCGTCCGTCGTTGGGCCGACTCGACTGACGCGCTGGTGTCCGTTCAGCCGACGGTCGACCGGTGAAGCCCGGAGGGGATATCCCGAAGGGAAAGTGTTGTCCTGACCCGCCTGCGGATAGGTCCCTGACACGTGTGACTCACGGGTACCTGTTGGTTGGCACGAGTCGACCTAGGTGTCCGGCATGCCAAGTAGAGAGGCTCACCGTGCCGCACGTGTTGGAGGGTTGCCGCAGCTTGGCGCTGTATAGGGACCGTAGTGGAATGCCGCCTGGTTGTACGAGAGTGCTCGAGCATGGCAGCGAACTCAAGGACAAACTTTTCAAGTTTCTTAGAGACATCGGGATTATGGGTTGTATATAGTGGGGTATTTAGATTATAGGTTATGAATTGTAGTTGGTTTCTGGTAGAATAGAAGTATGTCGGCGACGGTGCAGCATATTATTTCAAAGCTCCACCGCTGCTCCCTTAAACCGGGTCGGGGCGGAATATCGAGTACCCTCCGACCCGGACTCTAGATAGAGGATTAGGCATGTGTGATTGGATTTGTATATAGTAGTAGGTATGTATTTATTGTATGGAGTGTGTGAATGACTAGTTTTAGGGAACGTAAGGGCGCCGAAATGACCAAAGACGTCGATGGCGCCCGACCAGAGCCCTACCAAGGAGTCGCTTATGCACCAAGGTGGGTGACTCCCCCTGACCTATCCTAGGAGGTCTCGCAATTCTAATTCTAATTGAGCATGTAAATATTTAAAACTGACCATTTAGACTTGCAAACTTAAAAAAACCTCTTTACCTCTTGAGGTTTTTAAATAGTTTTTTTTTTAAATCTCTGTTAATAGGACAAAATGGGAGTTATCAGGCATAGCGCGTAAGCACAGTCTGGAGATGTGACGTAAATGTTCTATTTTGGAACAAATAGTTCCGACCATAGCAATCTGGGGTCGGTTAACCCGTGCATTTGCTCGGCTTTTTTAAGATAAGGCTTATAATGGAAGTGTTTATAAAAGAAGCAGAAAGGATGAAGCAAGTTGAGACAAAAAAAGAGACAAAGGCGGATTTAATGAAAATTAATTTCAAAAAGCGAACTTCACGGAACTTTTAAACTGATAATCTATTAGCTCTGCCTTTGTAATTATCTTTGGGATAACAAAAATGAATTAATCGTATTTAATCACGAACAAGAAATAAAAAGAAGAAAATCTCAATAAGGGAGTTTAAAAATATTAATAGCACTGTATATAATTTTTTTAACAGGCTTTAACGGTCGAATTAAAAATAGTTCGTTGTACATCACAAGCTGTAGCGAAGAAACATAAAATGTTTAAACAAAAAAGTGCAGACGGATTAAATTATTGTGAGATGTAAATAGAAATGATGATTTTCACTATTATAAGTAGACCATTTTTTCACACGGGGATCCTGTGGATCAAGTCTGGTCTTGAAAAAAAAACAGTTCCACTTGTTACTGCTAGCAATATATTTTAAGGCCACGATCAGAGCAAAACATTTTTAAATGTGTCTACGGATCGATATGTTGAAATTTTTTGCAATCCTGTTGTTGTCGGGGATAATTGCGATCGCCTGCAAAAACTTAAATATGTCAATTTGCAGACATATTTATGAATGTTTTGCCCTGATGATGACTTTAAAATATATTGCTGCAATTAATGTTAATATATTTTGTACATACACTCTGGATCTTAGGCTTTTTTAACAGACGATCTCGATTATTCTTCGAGACCGACTCAATCTCAACATTACCAAGGACAGCAACAAGATTCTAAAAAACTTAAATATGTCAATCTGTAGACATATTTAAGATTGTTTTTCCCTGAAAATTAAATTAGTACGATAGCTTGGCAGTACGAAATGAATTTGCTTTCTTCTTTAAGACTATACCTTCTTGATCGGGAGTGTTCGTGAGTAATGATGATCACACAAAAATCCAGTAGAATGTATACAACGGTTCCTTGAATACCTAAATTATGGTCAGAAGTATAGTCTATTATATAAAAAGAAAATTAAAGAAAAAACATAAATTTTTTATTTGTTAATCTGTTTTAAGCGGTCTATAAAGTCACAATATGTCTCTCTCGAGTTAAACTTTCTTCGGGGATAAATGTTTAGTTCAGCGTCCTATCTCTTATAAACAGGTTTTGTTTAGACTCTTATAAACAGTTCTTTTCATAGAAGTTCAAATCCTGTTATTCTGGTGGTAAATCAGTTCTTGAACGGATCCGCTTTAGAAACCCCGCCAGTTGATTGTCTCCTGACAAATTTAAAAGCTGCAAATGGATTAGTCCTCCGTTTTGGGGCTTGCGAGCCAGATTGTTTTCCATGTAGAATGTTCACAATTGTGTTCCGTCAAGGTACAATTTTCTTATAACGATGCATGAAAAATTTATAAAAATCAAATATATTTAAATTCGGAATATTTTGAAAATGTTGGAATGGTAACTATTTAACTAAGTAATTATAATAAGAAACTGTTGTAGTTTTGAAAATTCCCAAAAAGTTCCTCATTCAATTGCTTTCTTACGGTATCTACTTTTTCGGGTTGCGCTTCCGGAAGGCTCACAAATTTCGCATTTTCTTAAAAGAAACAAGTGTCCGTGAAAAACAGACCACATTGTTTTGTACAAAAAAAAATGGCCAACTTCGGAAATGCATATTTTCTCAGATGTCACCGACCTGCGCTAGGTCTAATTTTTTAGAAATGTTTAAATGTTTTCCCAGGTTCGCTCTTTCATCAATAATTTCAAAAATTTGGGAACATGTTAAATTTTTCAAATTTTACGAAAAGTTCAAATTGAGCAGTGGAGCCAGGAAATCTGGAGCGACGTCCTTTAGCAATCGATAGAAAATTTTAATGAGCTTCACCTTCCACATTGCCCGATTTCTCAACAAAAATATTGTTTTTAAGAACTCATTTAAAAAGCAGATCACCCTCTCGGTTTTCAAGAATGAATAAATCGAACCGTCATGTTTTCGCACATTTTACTCTATACAATTGTTGTTCCGAGGACGTTTAAAAAATAAGACCGGTTTTTTCCATATCAGACCAATTTATAGGTTCATTCCTGTGTCGTGATTTAAAAAACACATTTTATTCTGTCATAGGGTAATTTTTATTTTCTCCATGATCAAACACATTAGAGTGTGAAATCAGCACCACAAGATTAATTAGAAAACATAGGAGTGTACAACAGATTTTTTCTAGCCTTAATTTGTTAACGCATAGTTTCTGAATGCAAAGAAACTCATTAGTTCATGTAAAACAATTCTGTCTATGTTCATAGATTCGGCCTGGGAAATGATCCACGTATTTGGTGGTCTTAACCGGTGTCTTCATCCTTGTAAAGAACTGTAATGTATAGTTTTCAGACTTCATTCAGAATTGATTGAAAAAATGTTTTAGAGTGTGGATAATAAATTAGGTTGGAGGAGGGTGGATTGCGTAACACAAACACGCCATGTAAAATATTTTGAATGTTACATTTTAATCTTTTAAATTTTTGAAATATTTCAATCAAGCACTAAAGAAGTAACTGTGATAAACTGATGTGATCCACATATTTCATTCTCCGATGTTCCCGTCAGTTGGACATAACCAACAAATGCTGCTTTTTCCCGTAACAAACGAAAATAATTAAATAAAATTAAAAATAAATTTAGCGTAAGGTCTTAATACATTTTCATTCCTCTGTGGCACAACATGAAATACAGTCCGATACTTTCTAACAAACGCTTCTCTGAAAACCCCTTAATTACTATTTGGCCAGACAGATAAAAATTAATGTGAAAATGCATAAACGCGACGGACCTCTTTTGTTCCGAGCAAAACTTATTACAAACAAGCAATTAATTGTTAAAAGGAAATTTTTTAAAATTCACTTCTGTTATAAACATTGAGAGTTTATTTAGTGGATTAAACCAACATATTTAGAACAACGGTTTTAATAAGGTAAATAGTAATTAAATCAAATTGTCACTACCGTGGTAATAAATTCGAGTAAGGTTGTTAAGAAGATAAAAGCAGCTAATTAAATCCCAAAACGAAGATAAATTGCGAGGCATATTTAACAACAGTAAAAATAATGTATAACCAAAGACAAAGATAAGCTCCCCCATTTGGATGGTATTAATTGTAAATAATGTGACGTTCGTATGTCGCAGTGGAATTTGAATAACAAGGGATACACTAATGGAGCAAATGTGCTTCACGCAGTTTCAAAGGTTAGCCGATTTCACCCCAAGGGCCATATTTTATTCCTGTTTGAGTTAATCACACCCAGGCCTCCTATTATGAGTAAACAAGGCCCCTCTACGCGTTCTTCATTATCCTCGTACATGGTCTCACCTGTGCCAAATTGAATCAAAACACGTGCTACGCTCCTTCCACTGCCTAAGACCATGAATTCTGACATGACATGAAACAAAAATTTACTTTTAGAATCGGCTTAACTTTTCCCAGGGCGAACTGAAAATTTCAATTCTGCAGCTCTAGTCTACTGGTGTCTGAATGACTTAGATTGAGTCATTTTAAAAATAAGTGTTAATGGCTTGATACATTGATGGTAACTGACTTTGGTGCTAGTAGTATGAAAACATTAAATAATTAAGTTAGATTTCAAAAATCATAATAACTGAATTAACTAATTTCGTGGTCCACTTGACCAATTAATATATTACAATTAATTACGGGATTGAAAAATGGCAAAAAGGAGGGAAAATTCAAATGGTTCGGACGTTCCAGTCCGAGTAGATCGAGTTCAAGATAGCTCAAGTGGTAGAGTAGTGGCGTATCAAGCCGAAGATCGTGTGTTCGAATCCCGCTCGTGCCATTGACTTTTTTATCTCAACTAAAAAAACTTAATTAATTGTAATCATAATAACGTTACAAAAATTTTCTATATTAATTATGTTTTTTACAAAACATTTTTGAGTGGCGCGGAATCGTTCGACGATTTTATCGACATCATCAGAAGTTTTAACTCGACGAGTTGAATTATATCGTGAGAAAAAAAACTGCATTTATAATAAGATTGTTTAAAATGATATGAACCCGGGTCCAAAAATTACAAGGACCTACCAACGTACAGGTTTATCTTCCAACAGCCCTTAGGAGAACTTTAAAAAAATTATTGTCTTGCTATTTCATTTCAAGGTAGCATTTTTTTATTATCCTAGTATTTGAAGTGGTATGTTTTTAATGAATAAAGGAAGTCATATTATACCTATTATATTATATATAAGTTTAGGGTAACTGTAAGAATAGGAAGGATAAGACTACAAACCTATCTCAGGAATCTGTGAAAACATTTATCTATCATTGATATATTTATAGATAACTACATTTATAGGTTATACAAAGAGGAGGGCAAAACTATCTGTCATATTTTCTTTGAATCTGAAGCAACTGTTTTATTATGGGGGACATTCGTTCACACACGTGTTTCTAACCTGTATTTATTAAGACTGACTCTACAAAAGAATCACCAAAACTGGCAAAAACACTGCTACAACTGGAGAGGGCAAATCTCAGAGGATTGGTGGGACTACTAACCGGCCACTGGCACCTGAGAAAACATCTACAAAACATGGGCATATATAATAGTGATCCAATTTGCAGACTATGTAATGAGGAGGAGGAAACAGCCACTCATATCATCTTCGAATGCGGAGCAACGGCTCAATGGAGATTCAATCTGACGCACAGAAATGACTCAGAGAACCACATTGTAGCAATAACAGTCAATGACTTGATAATCCTGAGTAAAAGGATCGAGTCTATTGACTAAACTAAAGAACTAGGAAGGTACAATAAGCCAGAAGGCTGCAGTGTCTGGGGCACCCAAACCCCACCTCCTAGTACCTTTGCCACCTAACCTAACCTAACCTACAAAAGAATCCCAAAAGGAGTGGAGGAACTCCCGGGGTTATCTCTGTTTACATTTTATGACTTAATACAACACCTTCCCATTTTACAATTTTAGATACATTCGTATTTTTATACCTATTTCCATTCTTCTTTGTTGGAGCGTCCGTGATATGTTCTTTCTTCTCTGTTATATATTCTTTCTTCTTTGATCGAAATTTCTTGGAGTGACCTTATCGACAGCTCCACTCCCTTGTATTTCCTGGGCCTGTTCTTTGCTGAAAGTAAGTTCTCCCTCTAGGGTTAATTTTTTCTCCCTTAATAAAAGCTCTAGAAGGTCTGAAACTCCTTGCACTATCCGATCAAGTAGTAACCGATCCGACAGATCATTCTAATCACAGTCCTTGATTAGCTTCTTTACGTCAGTAACATATATATCAAAACTTTCAAATTCTTTTTGATATTGATAAAGTCTTGCTGCAATGACAGTGAATGATTTAATACGTTTTAAGAGGAGGCTCGTGTTAATTAGACTGAAATAAGAAACTAGGAAAATTACTAATCATAAAGCTGCAGGACTTGGGGCGTACAAACCCACCACTTCCTAGTTTCCATCTCCAGCACTATCACTACAGATGAAGGCGATGACAGTGGAATCAATGATTGCAATACAAAACATACTAGGCCGAAAAATATCAATTCTGTTCAATGAGACAAAAACCTACCTCTAGTCATCCCTAAAACCGATAAAAAATTAAATAATTTAAATTTTATATGGGTTTCTGTCATTCTTATGCAATAAGAAAAGAAAATAATTACAATAAGTACAAAATAATACTTATGAATAACGATAATAAATGAGATAAGATGTGTATATACAAAGTTATAAACAATAAAAGTAGGTTCGAGTAAAGCTTACTTGTTGGCTTATCTACAAAAAATTTGTCTTCGGGAAAATAATTTTGGATTCGTTTTACTCTTTCTTATTCTCCTCTTGAATTGAACTCTGTTTTTCGCAATGCCAGCGGCAAACTCTTGCCCATCCCCAGGCGACCCTTGCTTGTGGCCGGGTCGGCATTGTAAAGGGAATTTGTTGGATGTCGCATCAACCACACATCCGAACCCCTTCCTTGCTGGATTAGTGCCGTAAACGTTTTCATCGAATCTTCACCGTATTTGAGGTCGGTCACATAGGTCGATTCAAATATTGAGGTTTGACTTTAATTAAATCACATTAACATAAAAACCAAAAGTTTCCTCTAGTAATGGTTTGTTTAAACACTTTCAGTTAAAAAGTTTTAAATAATAAATATCACGCATCTCTAGCTATTAACCACTGCTAATATAGAACGAGAATTATGGGAAAAGCTAGGTTAAAACACTAACTCCTCTTAATAAAACAAAACTTGAAACTTCCATTGTTCACATTATTAAAACAAAAATAATATGAAGACTACATTATGTGCCATTTTTCTTTGTTTGTAATTTAAAATAATTGTCCGTTTTAATTCGCTTTTTTTTAATATAACAGACATAAATTCAAGGTTTTAATGCCGACTCTAATAAATATCAAACGGTATCGACCACGTTGGTAAGCAGATTTCCGAAACAACCGAACAGGTCATTCATCAGTGTATATGGATAATAAATATTCACCCATCTACATCTATCTGGATCAATGAAACCTAAACCTCCTGAGATTTTATATAAAAGGAATCATTCATAACTAAGAAGTGGTGCTGTGCATTTGTAAATTGAATATCGGTAACATCTCCCCTTTGGGAACGATTTATCTGATTCTGATAGAATCGCTCTTGAAAATGTTATGTTTAAAAATCAATAAGGGACATTGTAGCTAGTATTCGACACCTTCAGTGAACGGCTTTCATAAGTAGATGTTTTAAAATTATAATTTCTTAATCGATCTGATGAACACAAAGACTGCAATCGTGAATAACTTCTTTCATATCCAAGATTATTTTTATCAAATTTGTTGCTTTTTTAAAACTAAATAAAGTGTATAGATTGTTGTCGGTACAATTCGTGAGATTTGATATCTACAACGACTTTTTACGACAAGTACTTTTTTAAATTTTAAATTACGTTTGTTCGTTGTTTTAGAAAGACCTTACGAAATTTTTGTTTATAATAAAGATTTACATCTTAGATGTTACCAACCTTCTCAGATGTCAGGAAGTCTGCTTAGTTAGTTCAACAAGAGCGAATATGCTGACTTGATAACTGTCATTCAGACTGACAGTACGATCGGAGAAACAATAAAATACGTTTGCTATGTGCATACATAATGAGACTGCTGTCGTCTAGAACCTATCAAATTAACATTAGCGACAGTAACATTACAATTTTCCAACTTTAAAAAATAAGAAAACGCGGCAAAGTCTTTATTATTCAATCGGCAAATGCTTCAACAATCGATGCAAAAAATAAAAAATGTCATAAATTAAAAAAAAAGGTTTAGAATGTAGTAATAATACTGTTATTAAACCAATGAATTTTCATATATACATGCAGAATAGCAATTCCAGGGTTTTTATTTGTAATATTAAGACAGAGGAAAATAAAGGAAAATTGACTGCACTTAATCACTTTCCCGTGGGTTTAGATTTCTCTCCAACGCGTTTCGGTTTTACGGCATATTCAGTCAGGGACGAGCAAACGGTATTAGCCTGTTTCAATATCACTGACAAAATTCGCTCACCGAAGCAACATTAAAATTAGCAGTTAATAACATTTTTTAAAGTGTTACGTGTGCGCTTACGCCATCATGTATTTCCAGACTTATGCTATGGGTAAATGAAACATAATGACAGTAATAAAAAGGATAATATAAAGACTGAACTCATAAATTTAAAAGGGGGGGGGGTCTTAAAAGGGGTGGGATCAGGGGTAAAAGGATTAAATTGCTCTCCGGAAAAACCTTTAAGACACGTTTTCTCTATCTATGAAACTGAGGCGAATCATGAATTTTTGTATAGTTCTGCAGACTATCAGGCCAAGAAGGTTAAAAATCCCTGTTTCGTACTGAACTATTTCAAACAATAAAGTATGTTTACCGCAACCTTGGAATACTGAAATGAAATTTAATCCTTGCCAATTAACTTGGTTTGTATATCTTACGTCAGATCAATCCGGGGAGGATAGCAAAACCAAGATGATACTTAAGGATCATACTATAGGAGGAAAGCTCACCATTAAAAAGTACGTAACTCCTTCAACACTTAAGACGCTCAATTAGACTACCTCTTCTAAAGTATCCAATAATTTTTGAAAGTAACAAACAGGTGGTTCCTGAAAATCACCCAACAAAAAAGAGCTCAATCTTCAAACCTGGCATCGATGTGGTAGAATTCTGCTCACAAGAACTGCTCAACCAGAAACGAAAATATTACTCTCTTATATTCAACGAATGCATCGTGTTCATATCATTTTAGTTACAAGCTGGACTGCGAGTACAAATGACTGGGAAAAGAATAAGGCGAATCAAAAGTATACCAGGTCATATGCTTCATGTCTATCGCCCTGGTCCGATAAAATTTCTTTCTCTAAGAAACAAGGGAACCATAAATGCAGAATTATGCAGGCCTGCAAGGAGCTTAAAAATCGTTATTCTTATTTATCTTTAGCTTTAGCAAAACAAGTTGGGCTGCTAGGCGCATTTCGTCTTATCGCCGTCTTCAAAGCGTCGAAATGCTTCTGACAGACCATCCAGCGAAGGGAAATAGACCATGATGATCGGTAAGGAACAAATTACGGGTTCTTTACCTCTCAGACCTCGCAGTAGGAAATCTCACACTCTAAAAGTACGTTTTACTTCAAACAAAAAAAAAAAGTTTACCTCAAGATTAATTTTAACTGCCTCTTCTTAAATACGCACTAATTTCTGGACGGAACAAACTGATGGTCCCCGAAAAGATTCTGAGCTGCGGGGGAGAGTACTTTTGTTCTACGTTCAAGCCCACTGCATGGGTAAAGGCTGCAGTGGCTTGTGGTGAGACCCCTGGCGGGTAGCTACAGAAGAGGCTGTTTCATTCGTGGGCGTAGACGGTAGTATTTGCATATGACCACCGAATTACCTCCCGACCTCGTGGGATCGGATCGACGGGATTGCCGAGAGCGCTTAGCCAGCGAGGAGCTATAACTACGCTGACGGCGCCCCTCGAAAGCATGAGCAATGGCGAGTACTGCCAGTGGCGGCCGTCTGGGCTGCCTTTACTGTAGGCATAGTCTCCTGTAGAAGGTGGTTAGAGATTCCTCTAAAACCACTGCCGCTCCGACATCCGGAGGTTTCGACGTTAGCGGAGCCCCTACACCCAGGGAGATAGAGTTGTCGTCTCTATTTAGGGAGTGCGTGGGAGGCTTGGCCGATGCATTTTGACCAATTTTTGGGTATCCCTTTACTCGCGGCACTGGTTAAGCGCACAAGTGAACCCACCCCCTCGGAAGGGGCGAGCGGGAGCAGTCAACATGTTTGTCCATTAGTTTGTGGATTTGCGAGCTTTTACACCGAACCTCACTGAAGAAGCAGATTCTCTTTCGGAGGTGAGTCGCTCCTAACTTGAGAATCTAAACTTGTGATAAAGCCTGACGACTAGGTGCGCACGCTGAAGAATCTCAATGTTAAAAGACATTGCGACCCCAGTGGTCCCGGAAAAGATCCGAATCTACCAGTTTTTCCAACCTGGGGGCCATTTGATTGACAACAACTGCTCACGCAGGAAGGAACAAAAACATTCTCCCATATAATTTGGCGACTTTAAAACATTATCCTCGTACATTTTCAGCTCCAAAGTTGTCTGGAAGTGACAATCTCAAATGATGCGGAAAAAGAAAGAAGTAATCTGACGAATAGGTATCCTGAGATATAATATACAATAGGTATGGAGCACTGCTGCATTCATGCACAACATAGTTATTTCTCAAATTAACTCTTCAACATCCAGAAATTACGATGGTATAAAACTTTTAAATGGCCATGGTCAACTGCCATCCTAAAACCATAAGTATGCTGAAGAATTTACTTTAAGGTAACAAGAAAAAGCATCTTTAGAAAGGTAATAAAAGTACGAATGCAATTTTTGAAGGGGTACGTAGAAAAGTGCCCAAATTTCCTAGGAGAGGGCGCTTTCTTTGGATTGGTATGGCTAAATTTTACAGCAGGAAAATCGTAAATTCGTACACCCAATCATCAGGTAGAAACATAACCGGTGCGTGCTTTGATAGCGGTTGTGAAAGGAAGACGTGCGTGTTCATCTCGAGGTCAATGGAACAAACAAGAAGACAGCAATCGTATTAACTGCCGACCCTACAATCACATGTGACCGACTCTCGCGACTGTTTATTCTTTCTTAATGGAATCGCCTGAAGAAAAGGCGTAATGTAATAAACGCCGCCGGGGAATTCTGAACGAGTGATACCTGTCTTCTTGTTCGCTTTTTTACCCTTCACCCTTAGCTGAGGAATGCCCTTTATTGGAAACTGTCTCGTAACCTACTGTAACCCTATTTCGGCTCTGGCCACCTTAAAACCAAACTCTTTTCTCCGGGGAAAATCTAATACGCCCAGCTATTTTCAAAATTAAATTAGATAAGGGGTCTCATCAATTTTCCTGAAAATAGGATTTGACGTGAAAGAAAAGAAAACGGTGATAACGATTTTTATATTTTAAAAAAATTATGTAAGATTAGCAAACTTTCCTATTCAAATTGCAATCTTCGTATTATTTTCAAAATTTCAATTTAATAAAAATTACAGGGAATTAAGTATAAAACATAAACAGAGGCATTGCGATTATTTCACATAATCTTTTTAGCAACATTTTATTATTGTGATGAATAAATGTTCAATGTAATTAACTGTAATTGTTCAGATATCGTGAGATGCGGTCTGATGTGATGTAGGTTTCAGAAAAACATTTTCTTTATCAGGCCAACGTTTCGATCTTTTATTGAGATCATCTTCAGGGCTCAAAGTGTTTGTCTTCTGTATAATTCTGCCATTCGTGCCGTGGTAAGCCACTTGAGCTATCTTGACTTCGATCTACTCGGACACCAACTTCCCATCTCACCCTACAACCTCGGCACTCTCAACACGACATGGCAGAATTACACAGAAGACAAACACGTTGAGCCCTGAAGATGAACTCAATAAAAGATCGAAACGTTGGCCTGATAAAGAAAATGTTTTTCTGAAACCTACATCACACCAGACCGCATCTCACGATATCTGAACAATTATCCATTAACAGTCACTAATCTCTACACAAATGTAATTAACAATATCAGTTAACTTCTTTTTATGTAAGAGATAAAAAGTTAGCGTCATGAGCGAGATTTGAACCCACGACCTCCGGCTCAATACGCCACTGCTCTAAACACTTGAGTTGTCTATCGTGAGATTAGAGAGCCGAAACTCGTGGCTTCAAATCTCGCTCATGACGCTAACTTTTTCATCCCAACCAACCCTTGCATAAAAAGAATAACTAATTGAAATAATTAAATTGGTCAATTAGACCACTAAATATAAACGTATTCAACAATATTTAACAATATGGCTTAACACGTAAAAAGAGCAAAACAAACCAGGGGAGAAATCGATCACATTACCAACAGATCTAAACCAGTAGAAGCCATGATTACTTCTTATGGAAGGCACACAAAAAGTAAAATTTACCCAAATTTCTGAATCAAAATATGAGGACGGTACACAAGCAAAAGATGGAAAAGAGAGAGCGAAAAATGTAACGAGTATCTACACTGCATCTTACATGGATATATCATATGATGGCTATTTAAACACACTCCCATATTATCAGGGCACGCTTATTTATTAATTTGAGGATCGTTTTTATTTGGAAGCTCATTACAACCGCGTCGCGTCACAGGCGTCATAAGAATCAATCGCGTCGCGACTTTAAAAGCACTTGCCCACCAGTTCGTTCTCGCGTATCCTTGGTAAACAGTGCACCGTCGCACGGTCGTGGTAACCATCTCCGTATTAAACTTTCGGACTGACCCCCAGCCGTAAGACATATCGATGTCAAAAAAACTCGTAGGTCAATTTGTCATAATTTTCAAACTATAAAACTTACAAAAAATAGCGCAAAAGACCTGTTAAAAAGAATGCAGGATATGACATTATCATTGAAATAATATATACAAAAATGATCAAAAAAGGGGTTAGTAAAACTAAACTGTCCATTTAATGCTGCAATCAGATAAAATATGTACCCAATATCTGGAAGTTTCCAGAAATCTTAACGATACCAAAACCGGGAAAAAGCCAAACCAGGCCAAATCTTATCAATCTCATATCGCTAACATCGACAGTCTCTAAGCGTTTCTAAAATGCTAAAATCCATATTAGAAGAAAAAGAAAACTATCTCAGATCACCGATAGATTCTGTTCCAAAATTCAATAATAGACTAAATTCACCGAGTAAAAAAAAAACTTCCATGATTTCGACAGGCTTTCGACAAGGCCTGCCATGAAGGACTTATAAACTAGGAGGGATGCTACCAAAGCAATATGTAGATATTATAACTTCCAACTTAACCCAAAGACATTTAGAGTCACAAGAAGATCAATATTGAGGGCTAAGAAAAATATTTATTATTCCGAGAATACCCCACGGGATACCGCATGTTACAATATTTTACTTCCAAAATAGGGGTGATGGATTGTTAGCGAAAAAATTGCGGTAAATCACTAGGGGTGAGAATCAACCTTCTTCCAAAAAATTTTTCAAACGGTTTTTGAGAATTTAACTCAACCAGCTGAAATCTGCACATTTAAAACACGGCATGTTTTAACAATAGAAAACTGGCCCCGACGTTCACCACTGAGGAAGCCCAACTGTACGGTTGTTCTAAACTAACAATTTGTAGGTGGTAAAAATTAATATCAACTTTCTTTCTTATTAACGAATGTGTTAATCTACTTTGCCAAGTCGTGCGGTCTTTGATTTTTATTTGGGAGGCTACTTGGGCAACAATTTCTGAGCCAAAATTCGGCTAACTAGGTTAAGAAATAGCAAGCATTTTTCCGAGCTTTCTTGCCAACAAAAATATTTTAGGTATGTAACTTTTTTTTAATGTGTAGCAGCCTATTAGTTCCAGGTCGTTAATTGTACAACTCAAAATAAACTTTTTTGGGCAGGATCAGCAAGGGGAATTTTTTTCTCCACTGTTTGGTGTTCCATTTAAAAATTCATAACTTCCATGGTAATTATCCAATGTTCATAGTATTCCGACTGTTATAAAGCTGCATTTCTTCTTTAAATCGAGAAAGTTTAATTTTTATTTTATTATAAGTTATAAAAATAAGGACAAAATAAACAAATTCTTATTTCACGTTTTATTCTGTATCTTTGGTTCGGATTTACCGAATTAATGCTATAGCATACTATCCGGAAATTATAATCCGTCCATCTTTTAGTGGTCCGTTGACCAAGTTACTTCTTTCAATTAATTATTCTTTTTATGTAAGGTCTTGGTTGAGATAAAAATCTCTTTACAAACAGCACCCGTGGCCACTTCATAAATCGCTGAGAATCCACTCTTGAATACACGACATTTGAAAATCGCGAAAAGAGGGAAAATTCGAATGGTTGTAGGTCTAGATGGAGTGTTGGCGTCCAGATCGAAGTCACGACAGCACCGGTGGTAGAGCAGCGGCGTATTTAGCCGAAGGTCGTGGGTTCGAAACCCGCTCGTGACACTGACTTTTTATGTCAACCTTACATAAAAAGAATAATTAATTGAAATTTAAATAATATTTTTCGAAAATAATTTTTGGAAAATTACAAAATAACCTTTTTTATTTAAATTTTTCTCCTTCCCAGCCTCTGATTATTTTTCTCTTGAAAGTCTCAAAACTGTTGATCACTTTAAAAAAATTAACGTAATGGCATAAGCTTAGCTTCTATCAATAAATCAGACTCGAAGGTATGAAATAAACAGTTTGGAAAGTTTTTGATGATTTTTCCCTTGATTTTTCTCTCTTGTAATGATCTAATACCTAAATATTGTTAATATAGGTCAATGCTGCTACCTTACAAACTTTATATAGTGAACATTGGATCGAATACGGAGTAGAAAGGATTTTATCGGTCCATCGGTCATGGTTGAAAAAATCCCCCTAGCGATTCTTGCATAAAAACATATATTTTGGTATAGAAAGTGCTTAAAACCAATCTGGTTAGATTTTATTTTGTTAACCACAAACTATTTTACTAGTAGTTTTACTTACAGTTTTAAACTGTTCATATATGTAATCTCATCTAATACGATCCTGAAAATTATTTTCTTATACGAGGTAACCTATTCGCAACCTATTTAGAATCCACTTTTACTCTTCATCAAGACATAAATGATGCCCCTCACGCACAATAGGTAATGCATATCATTAGTATACCACTTCCTCTTCATCATCCTCTCAACCCTTTTCATCCTTCTGAAGTAAAGTACCATATTCACAAATCCCCGAGTGGAAAATTCCCTGGCAGTATCTAATTGCCTATTTACACAATGCCAATAACGAAAACACTAAAACAAAATCTGAAAAAAAAAGAATTTAATACGTATTTGTAACATAAGTACAATTACCGAAAGAATATTTGTAAAATGAAACAGAATACAACTTTTTTTTTTTAAATTACTTTGTATGGGAAGTATTGAAATATTATTGTTAAATAAACCCTTTTCTTTCTGGAACAACACGTTATTATTTTTATAGGTGTATTGAGCGTGAACGTTTGTTCGAATTTCGTTTTTAAAGACAATGGACATTAAGGTTTTTCGAATGAACTTAATAAGACATTCCTCCTGGCAACGTTTGCATTCCGTATAACATTTATTAAATAAACATCCCTCCCTTTTTTATCCTCTTGGAATTCCAATTATGCTTTGGAAAATGCTCGACGAGTTGCATGTTTTGTTTGAACCATATCAGAATATAGAAAAGATTTTACGTAAAGTATGATTTTAGTTTCATTGAGGGCATTCGGTAAAAACAGGTCTATTGTATCTTCTTAAAAAAAACACTGAAATTCCTGAAATAACCTTCAATAACTCAATCTAGTTTATGAAATACCTTCACGTTGACATAACATTTGAGAACCGTACTGGAATCCTGATATTTCTGGAAGAAACAAACTCATTAATTTAAAAGGAATGAATAAACAAGAATCCCTGAAGGGATCTGGGTTAAAATAGCTAAATATCTCCCTAACTCCCGGGACTATTCCATCAATCGTCATTAAAGTTGAACTCAGTCTCCTAAAAGTGAATGAAAGGTGCTTAGATAATCCATTCATTTAGCTTCTAGTTATGTGCTTAACGTATCTCCATTGGTAGAAGCAAAAACAATCAAGATGAACCCCAATAAATCTTTAGGATTCTGTGACTTCTGAGGGTTCACGGAGAAAGAAGCACTTGCGCCTCAAAGAGAAAAGACAGAAAAAGGTGCATAACCGATTGAAACATAATTTCAGAAATTTAAAGCTGAGACAGAAAATTGACCGCTTTGTCCAGGAAGAAGACGTAAGAAATCGTATTAGGTTATTGTGAAGTCTTAGAGTGAGTGCAATACAGCGACTGGGTAAATTATATCAACTCTTTCCCAAAATAACTACGACGTCTAACATAAAATAGCTTTCCTACTATTTTACCCATAAAATTTATCTGTACTTAAATCTATGCTGTCTCTGTAACATGACGGCAGAACATCTTCATTCAGTCGCTGAATGATTGACTTTGACTGAATTTAGATCACCACATTTGATATCGTTTGTGAATTGTTTGAGTTGTGTCAATTCTTTTTTAATGTTAATTGATAAAACTGAGTAAGTGCGTATAGGTTCCACTTTTCGTACTAATAAAATCCTTGAACATGGAGTACCTCAGGGGCCTGTACTGGGCCCATGATTACTACTCTTTTTTGCAGAAGACTTGTCTATCGAATATTCCAATCGTATGTGGCATAAATGTAAGGTGGATGATATATGACCTACAAAAATGAACATAATAAATAATAAGAACAAAAAAAAAAAATATATATATATTGGTAAAAAAGAAAAAAAAATGTTTCCCACAATAAGCCGTTTTAATAAGAAATCCTGGACTTACACAACAGATCTAGTGTTTCATAATTCAATTCGCAACGTAATAATTGCAATTATTTATATCTTATATTGTAGCTGTTTGTATATTTATATTATAAAACATATATTTGTTTGTTCATGGAGCGGTTTGCCGTAGTCGGTAAATGCTTGCATTTCTGTTAATCTTCTAATTATTCACTGTTTAATTCATTACTCAAAAACTGACAATTAATATTTGCAATCTGGATTCAGGGACGGACGGTTTCTTGAGCCATTGCTAATATTATATTAGAGTAAAATCACACAATTACATCGTTTCGGATAAATTATAATTGTATGTGTGTACAATATTAGAGAATTTTATGTAAATTTAACAAGTGGTATTACCATGTTTATTATTAAGAGAAAAAGGCTTGAAAGTAATTAACTTATTAGATCGACTTCTCGCCAGGACAAACACACAGAGAAACGACTAGACCAACCACTGAACTATCTATGTCTATCTTTCTCTTTCTCCAAGTTGTGTTTATTTTTTAATGGTTTTCTTTTTTCTCACTCGCTATGTCACTCACCAAGAATCCTCGCATTTATATGGACCTAGTAATGATTTTTGCGTTCATAAGGTTATTAACCTTTTTACATTTTTTTAAATTCCATACCTCATAAATAACGACACATATCGCTCCATCCTGGCATAAAATTGCGGGTGATTCAATTAATATTTAATTGAAATTGATGGGCTGATTTTTTCCCAGCTTTTTTGTCAGATTTTTAAAGAATTAATACATGTCGCTCATGTATTAATTCAATCAATATACTTTTCTCTCTTATGAAAATAATAAAATTTTCGGTCTTTATTGTTGCCATTCTTTGGCTTAATCTCTTCTATACCTTAATCCCCCTGTCCGAGGTGAACAAACACTCGTGGCGCATCGTCAACAGAAAGGGGATCGAGGGGTTAATTCAACCCACCCCGTCGTGTCAATACTTCAATTCAATCACTGCAGATGTTTACTCCTAGTCATTCAACCCAAGGAGTGGTTGAAAAAATCTGGCCGGTGCGGTTTTATACAAACAGCGCCAGTTGCGAGTTTCACGAGGTATCTGGTATTGAGTGTAGACTCGACCGGTTTCGACGTTATCATCCCACCCCGGGATTTCAGTCTCGTTTAATCCACTCCTTGGATTTAATCCTTTCAGCGGGGTTTAACCGACGTCGCCTTGTTGCTTCGCTAATGCAACAAACACGTGTATTGGATATCGATGCCAGATTGGCAAACAGACGTGCTTCGTTCCATACTTTTTTTTAACTTTAAAGAAATGAATGTACAAAGCACACATCTTATTTAAACTCTTCAAACCCTTTTTAATGGATTTTTTAAAATCCGATATCCAAAATTAACACGGCTAGTTTTCGCGTCAGTTGAAAATTTATTATTGTTTTATTACCGCTGTTTTATTGTATTCATGTATCTAATACGCACGCTATTTCAAAACAGTATCCATAAATATAAATATTATAGCCTTGATCAAAATATTATAGCTATAATTAATTCTTCCTTTTGGTTTTTTATATATTAAAATAAATAAACTCTGAATAGTCTACTACATAATCTGATTAACTAACATTAGAATTTTTCTAGGCGAATTCATATTGTTATATGAAGTTTACTTGTTAGCAAACCTGAGGATTGACTTTCTGGGTTATTTAATAAGCATTCCCCTATTTCTGGATAATTATTAAAGAAGTAACATGTTTGTCATCATCATCTACACCTTATGATCAACTTTAATCATATTTTGTGTAGAGATTAGTGACCGCTAATCGATAATTATTCAGATATCGTGAGATGCGGTCTGGTGCGATGTAGGTTTCAGAAAAACATTTTCTTTATCAGGTCAACGTTTCGATCTTTTATTGAGATCATCTTCAGGGCTCAAAGTGTTTGTCTTCTGTGTAATTGTGCCATTCGTGTCGTGGTAAGCCACTTGAGCGATCTTGACTTCGATCATCTCGGACACTAACTTCCCATCTCAACCTACAACCATTCGAATTTCCCTCCATTTTGTCATTTTTCACGTCACGATACTCAAGTGGTTAGAGCAGCGTCGTATTTAGCCGAAGGCCGTGGGTTCGAATCCCGCTCGTCACTCTTTTTCGTTTCAACCAAAACCTTACGTAAAAAGATTAAGTAATTGAAAGAAGTAATTTTGCCAGTAGATTACTAAATACAATGGATTTTTTATATTATTATATATTACTTTAAAACCAATTTCTGTCAAGGCCCATTTAATACTGTTCAAGATCTAAACTACTAAAATTTTGCTTAAAAAAATCGAAAAATATTGTGTTGAGGTTTGCTATGAATCTGGATTTTTAAAAAATCTCAATTATGCACCTATAAGTAGAACTCATATGTCTGTCCTTTTTAAAGATTTCAAAGTTTGTCGATGGAGATAATGTTCACGACATTGTATACTTCCTTATATTATATATTATTATATATTTTTACATGAGCTCTGGTACTACATTTACCCCGTACTTATACCACGGTGATCATTTTGAAAAATGACTATTTCCGATACTAAGTAATTATCTACATTAATTCCTTATGCAATAAATATTTATATTTAAACATGTGTTTTATATTTTGCAATTTGCAAAAATGCATAATTTTCGGCCGTCTAGTCTGACATTTTGGCATGTTTTGTCTGTACGATGGCTTTTAGTATTGTGCCTTATTCAGGGATCGGTCTGTACTCGTGAACACGGACTTATTGTTGTCTCTAATCTAAGACGGCCAAGTCTAGAATAGACAGGGAAGAAAAATCGGAGAAGATTTAAGTCCAGGAGTATTTTGATCATTGGGCTGCTTCGATATGTCAGAAACGTTTCAGAATACATTGATTTGTTTGGACCGTTTCTCGTATTTATGCTCTTTTTGTAGACTCCTACGGTGCATTGTTTTAATTAATAACTAATCATATTTCATTATACAATTTATCTGCAAACGAATTCATTACTTCTTTTTTTAATATTGTCTGAGGGTTATTTTAGTTCAACAAAGGTTTGAAAGTGTTTTTACTTAGCAAAACTTTTAATAGGAGGAAACATAAACCCATATATCGATAATCATTATACTATTTATGCATAAAGAAAACTCCATAAAGGAACAGGTTAAACATTACAGTTGGCAACACCCTTTACAACTTATTTGACTGAGTACCTCTAAACTGCCGGGTCTACAAATGTTGTCGGTTAAATTTTTGAACAAGGTTTGATCTCATTTGTAGGCTGGTTCAGACGCATTAACCACTTCGCGAGCTGTCATAACAGCGAGAATGAGTAATAGGACTTCTGCCGTAATTAGTGGAAGGGGAGACGAAACATAGGTTTCGCATGAATAGTGAAACCCTAGTCGGGCTCAAGGATTAAGAGGAATTAGCCAAGCCAACCCCAGAGCAGCGGTTGATGTTTGCCAACTGTAACCATTTAGCAAATTGGCGATGAAAAGATAAACAGAGCGGTCTCGACTGGACAAGAGCTGTTCACGAATAATTCAATCAGGATGGATCCTAGCTGGCTGGAGGCATCGCCTCTTCATCAAACGACGGCTGCAATTCCAAACAGCTCAAACTCCCTTTTCCAAACCGTTCCTATTAACATAATTAAATTGTTTTTGTGATTATTTTCTAAATAAAATGATGGATGTTGGAAACTGAAATGAGCAATTTTCTTGGTATAATTCAAGGGTTGAAAGTTTTACACATAAACATGGCAAAATGACAATAAAAATGTATATATTACAGTATCAGTTCAATGTTTCCTTTTTTCATTGAAAGTTTATCGTTCTTCAAGACGTTCTGAATTGGTGGGATCAGTAGTTAATCCCCAATTCGATGTCCCCCTTTTATATTCTTTTTTAATTTTTCCCTCAATTTAAGACGGAATCACAAACTTGAGTAAAATACAATGTAATATTAAGACACGGATAAAACGAGAGGAATGTAAGATGAAACGAAGGATTTCAATTATGGCTTTAATTTTAAACAGTTCTAGGACGAGAAGGAAAAACAGAGTCGTCGGGATAAAATTCAAGGGTCGAAAATCGAACTTTTGAACATTTAAAAGGGGGAACGATATTCGTATAATCCCTGATGAATGCCAGACGGATTCACATTCATTTGGCTAAAATGAAATCCGAGACCAATTGGGATAATTAGTCGGTCGATTCTCCCATCCCAAGGGGCGTTTTTCGTTAAACGGTGAGAGTCAATTCTCGCCTATCTTGGTTCGTTAAAAAAATTACTTTGCAAACGTATTCGACTATTGAGATTTATTTTTCTCGCCTGTTACTCAGTAGAAACACACAAATTAGCACCATTCAGCGGTCCATTACTATGCAAATGTATTTAATGTGAACAATACCCGTTCTCTTGTCATGGACGTGAATAGATTTTCGTGTGTCTAACCTTTGAAAGCAAATTGGTTCATTCATTTAAGACGCAACTTTGAAACGACGCACAACGCACTATAGCAAAGTGAACAAATTAGAAAGATGTTTAAAACCTTCCAAGCTAACCAAATTTGTCCTTCATTTACTTCAAATTCTACAAAGAAGGCCATCTACTCACAATTTTTAGAATATCCCCATAATTGATGATCACCTCGGCATATTTATGGCGTAGTTCACAATAAAAGTATTACTGTTAGAAATAACAAAGCATCTCAGTATCTTGGAATGGATGTTAAAAACAATGAAAATACTTTTCTCTCAAAAGTTCCTCGGAAGATTTTACAACAGGAAAAACTGCTTGCTTCAAGCATGAAACTGCTCCGAGTAGCCCACAATTTGAAACTTAATTAAAATGTCAGGAAGAAAAATATAAAAGAAAGTTGCCTTTTGTCTTTCGCAGCATCCAACTTTGACAAATTAAACGTCACATTCCTCCACGACGTTTCCGCTATCAAACTGTTCTCGCCTAAAATCCTTTTTTCAGGTGCCGGCTTAATTAGGAGGTGTACTCGGCCAATGTTCATGAACTCATAAATTTCAATGGCTACAGATGTCAAACTATCAAATAAGAGAATAATTGGTTATTATGGACTCTTTATTTTTCTCTCACTCAGTCACCTTTTTCTCTCTCTCCCTCTCACTCTCCCTCTATCTATCTATCGACCTCTTTCTATCTCACAAGCTCGCGCGCTACTTCCTGCTTTATTTCAAGAGGTTTTGCCAACACTAACATTGGAATGACGGCTCATTATGATATAGAATAGTTTAATTGTTTCCTACAAGGAAAAAGATATGAGAATTGTTTAATAAGAAATAATGACATTGAACAGTCCCGACGTTTCCAACATGGTTGGATCACTGAAAAAGAATACCACATAATGGAATGAATAGAAATTTAATTTCCCAACCTATCAGAAGTTTAAACAATTATAAGTAATCAACCTTTTCTATTTTTCAGGACGAATAAGGATTTGATTAACAGCGTTATGAATTACAAAAGGTTTTATTATTATATTAGTACAGTAGTTACAAAGGCAGTTGAACACCTGACAAATCGCAAGACAATTGAGCTATACCATATTTTGATTTAGCAGTAGTTTCATTGTGCATTTTCAAAAAACAATCCATGTAAGTTGGTTTAAATCAGACAATGGTATTTAAATTATTTCGTAGACTTCTACTTGATAGGAGAATTATAATATAACATAATGGTAGAGATTAGTATCGACCTACGAGAATGAAGTGTTTCAGAAGGCATCGTAACATATTCCATTGTATGATTTAGCAGTATAGAGTTAGGTTATCTTACTGTCAAGACGTATAATTTATGGAAGTGGGTTATACAACACAATGGTCTAGATATATGTGTGGTGATTCGTGACTGTTCGTTGATTATTCAGAAATCGTGAGATGCGGTCTGGTGTGATGTAGGTTTCAGAAAAATATTTTCGGATCAATATGAAACTGATCTAATATAAAAAATATATTTTGCTTTGTATAATTTGTATAATTTTTCCCACATCCTACATGTGTTTGTTAAATTTGAACAATTTTTGTAAATCCCAAGCTCTGAAGATGATCTCAATAAAGATCGAAACGTCGGCACGACAATGAAAATGTTTTTCTGAAACCTACATCACACCGGACTGCATCTCATGTCTAGATAAAACTCTACACATGACTACCGGTGCTGCGGTAGACGAGTGGTTAAGGCGTCAGACTCTCGGCTAGTAGACCCCGCGGTCGTGAGTTCGATCCCAACCGTCGCCTCTCGAATTTCTGACGCCTAAGAATAAAAGAAATTGACACGGCACTCATCAATGGAAGGTGCGGGACCGGATCTCAGCGACCCTGAATCTGGTCTCAACCCCATTCAAAAATGAGTTTCTTCGATGGAAGAACACCGGTACAACGGGGGCTCAAATTTACATTTGTCTTGCGAGCTCTCCTCCAAAATATGGAGCCAGGGTATAGTACAATAAGCTGTACAGCTGCAGTGCTCAGGAGGGAACTCCTCCAGCCCCTGGTATCCATCCATCCACCTCCACACAATTTTAATTAATTGGACTCATTAATTAAGTAATTTTCAATTCATGGAGAGTTGTGAGTATTAGTTTAACCATATTATAGTTTTGAGTTAGGGTTTCTTCCTGGGAGAAGGTTTAATTTCTGAAAGTGGGCTATACCATATAATGGGTTAGATGAGGTTTGTTTTCTACATGCCTGCAGACTAATTATAACATGTTATGGATTATTAGCAGGTTGCATATAAATATTTTATAAGAAAGTTTTGTTTATAAGAAAATGGTTCGTTCCAACCTGAAAATATGTACATATAAAATTTTGAATAACCTATTAGGTTTACCTATTGTAAGGGTACCCATTAGAACATAATGTTTTTAAGTAGGCTTGTTACTTGTCAGAAGGTCCGAGAAAAAAGTACCACTTACAGACCTAACTAGTATGAAAAATAGAATATACCGTGTACCATATTGTGGGTTTGTTCTGGTTCTATTGTTTTCTAACAAATTGTTTATACCAATATTGAAGGCATTTATAAATTAGAATTCGACGTGGTGCTTAGGAGCAATTATGTTCTTCCTGGAAGTATATGAAATGGATTGGTCCATTACAGGTATGGTAGTAGTTCCATTGTGGTCTACCTTTCACAAATATATAAGGTATGTAGACGGGTTTGAACGGCTCTATTGTTATCTTGCTGTGGCATGGTAATTATTTCATGAAATAAACAATTATCAATCCATCGTCCAGCCAAAATTCCATTCTGGAGGCAAAACAGTTCATTTGTTTGCTTGTTTGTGGATTAAACATTTAAATTTTATAAGTTATTATCCGATTGTTTTTAAATCTTATTATTAATTATTTCTTTAAACCTGAAGCCAATTTCTAACCATAATCATATTAATCTAATATTTAACTAGTAAAAGTTGTTCATTATGTATGTATGTATAAAGCTTTCGTGTCATTATTTATTAACAGCATGTTTATTCCCGGACATTTAGCTGTTTTAAATTAATGTCCTTACAGTTTTCCTTTTGGTAGAATCTCTACTCACCTATTACGAAAACACTGTTCCAACTGGAACAAAGAGACTACTAAATTCGCCTATAATATGCACTACGTTTAATTAGTCATTTAGCCAGGGCAGAAACTTATTAGCAGTTGTAATAAAACCTACTTTTGATCTCTTCACTACTAAAAATTGACTTTAATGAGGACATAATATATTAATCACTTTTTTATATCTCTAACCATTTTATGTTATTTTTTCTCAGTAAAAGTAAAGCAAACTGGAGAGCTTAATATCCATCCGTCCTGGACGTTGGGTCAAACCAATTTACAGTTATTTTATCACGTAATTATTGATTAAAAATAATGCACTACGCTAAGATTCAAAACGAGAAATGCAGCATAGCAAATATGGGTCGGCTATTTTAACCACTCGGACTCTGAAGTCCCCTATAAATATATCTCCCTAGAGTAGGATTTTTTCGAATTCAATTATGTAGGCAAGAGAACAGTAAAGATTTTATTGTTTACACTTAATTTGCATCCTTGATAAGAAGTTAGCGATTCATCAGATATTGTGCCATGCTTATCGAATGTTCAAGCAGACGTACACATTGGTAAACACAGGTCTGATAGACCAAAGCCGGCTTGATTTGCAAACAATCTTTCTAAAATCCCAATATAACATAATATAAGAAAAACATTTTCTTTATCTTACCAACGTTTCAATCTTTATTGAGATCATCTTCAAGGCTCAAAATGTTTGTTTTTTGCGCAGATGTATCATTACTGTGTGTTGTGTTGAGACAGTACAATGACACACGTACACGGAATAAAAATCGAAAGGTCACGATAAAGAAAAGGTTTCCTAAGCCTGCGTCACACCAGACGGCATCTCACGATCTCCAAATAATCATTAATTAATGGTTACTAAACATCACACATTTCTACAATTGTAAATTACATGTGGTGCTTGTCCTTATGAAGATTTTTTGCCAATGGAAATTCGTCCAGGCTTTTCCATGCACAAACATTAATAGCATTTATTTTAGCTTGAAAAATCAAGGTGTACTAATAACAGCTATAAACTTAATATCATGTGAGTTCATTTGCTAATAATTTGGTCTGTTTGTTCATTACCCAGAATTTCAAAGCGCCCTGGCACCCATCTAGTAAATTTTATAGTATATTATCTCGTAATTAAAGATTTTTTCTAAACGCCCTGAAGGAGGGTAAAAAAAGAGAATAGTACTATTGCGATTACAACGACATTCCTTCTTCATGTCTGCTGGTCTTACATTTTCAAAGGAACACATCAATAGCATTAATTTCAGCTTGAAAACCCTAAGTGTGCTTCCCAAAATAGTTTGATTGCTCATATTTTGGTCTTACCCAAAGAATTAGGGACCCGGGACCCTTACTGCCTTCGGAGTCATATGTATTTCATATAATACAGTCTGTCAGATCAAAACAGCAAAGTACACAAACTAAAGCTTTCGGAAATGACCAACGTACCACAATTCACCAATCCCTCAAATTTATTATTAAATCTTTGTATTTCTTATCTTTTCAGATTATTAATCAAAGTTTCGAAATCAAGTTTTGAAGAGGGTGTATTCCTCAAAATCTCTAACGAAGAAACTGAGTGTTTTGTTTACAATTGGCCTTATCGATGATCGTTTTTTAATTGAAAATTATGCCCCCTTTGCAGTTCTAATATTTGGGAAATTAAATATAAGCAAAGAAGTCGAATAATTATAGTAACCGCTCAATAAAATTGAAGAACAGATATTAAATAAATATAAATGCAATCATTTACAAAATTTACATGTCCTATTTTAAGTGTTATTTGGAATGTCTTCATCTATTTATCGGAATCTATATGAGCTTCTTGGCTAATTATTTTCAATGGATGTCAGTTTAATGTAATTTCTAAAGCTTATCATTTTAAAAGCTAAAAACCTAAAAGCGCTACCTAATATTTAGTAAGTTTGTTTTTCCTGAGCTTAGATACCAGATGCAAGGATATCGTAAGAGCCATTTTGGTCTGTCAACAGTTAAAAGGGACCTATACACTGATAAACGCTCGGACCAACCAAAACTCGAATGACAGACCAAAAAAGCAAGAATATACAAACCAAAACTATCGAAAATGACTGGAGACTAGAATTTTTCCATAGGTTATAAATGTAGTAATATATTTTTATATTTTTTAGTTTTTTAAAGTATTACCTAGTTCCAAAATCTACGGCGGGTTCAGCAAATGAAAAAACTTTTAAGAAATTTATTTTCTTTTCAACTGGCCACATCTCTGATCATTTTAAAAGAAGACAATGCTCTTTCTGCAGTTCTAATAAGTGGAAATCTTTGCATAAAATTTCCCAATTTCATAAATTATTCCGAAAATAGTTGATTTGGTGAAATGTCAAAACACATTGTTTCACATTTTGACAAAATTGAGGCCTAAAGGAGGAAAATACCCATAGTGACCTTGAAGACCTGATCGATTCACTAATAATAAAATAACAGTAAAGTAATTCCTGCTATGCACAGGGTTAACGATTAACTACCTGTTGGATGTTAGGGACGATGGGGTACACCACTTTATATCCTGTGTAACTGAACCCGGAACTATTAGCATGGCAAGTACAAGTTCAATGTAATTTATGTTTAAAACAATTTCAACTAATGCTTTGTTAGCTCAATTTTTTCTACGGGGGTTCGCAACTTTTTTCAAGGATCCTGGCATTAGAAGAATAAATGGCTGCTGAGATTCCAACAGTCTTATGAGTCGGCGTGCCAACGCGCAAGCCGATACGGCCACCGTTAATATTGGCTGAATAAAACAGCTACAAGCGGGAATCGAACCTACGATCCACTCGGACACGAACGTTCCATCTCAACCTACCTTTCGAAATTTCCCTCCTTTTTGCCATTTTTCAAATGTCGTATAATCTGTGGGTCAAGTCAGGATAGATCAAGTGGTAGGGCAGCGGCGTAGGTCGTGGATTCGAAACCCGCTTGTGACACTAGATTTTTTATTTCAACCAATACAATACACATAGATTAATTAATGGACAGAAGTTATTTGGTCAATCGGGCGACGAAATATAATGGATTATGCTTTTCTCTGTATAAAATCCATTTTTCAAACCCTTAATCTTGTCTAATAAATAAATGATGTATGACAAATTTTTGCACATTTTGTTGATGTGTTGCATAAATGATAGCTTTTTCCTAATTAGTACAACAATAATTTACTATGTTTTACAATTATGCAAAGCCGGATTTACGTTTATAAATTATGCAAAATGTCTGTTTGCTCTTCTCTATGACGGGGTACTCATACACCTGGATATTTTGTCCTCTAACGTGAGCCGCTAATAGAAATTTAACAAGGCCAGAAACGACTTTTATTGGATCAACAACCATTTTAAATGTAAATCGTAAACCTGCAATATAGGTTTTTTTTATTGTGTATAACTCTTTTTTTCTCCAAATTGTTTCCATTTATATTTAACGGGGAAAAGCAATTTACATCTCTTAATCAACGCCGAGTCAATTTTTCACTAATTGGCCCATTTTATATTTCGCGTGTAGATCTCGCTATTCAATATTTGAAGCGGGTCGGTTTTAAAAAATGAACTTATTCAATCGAGCTTTAAATCAAAACGATGACAATTGAATATTTCAATTTTTTTTGTTAACTTTCAAGATTTTTAAAAAATGTATTTCAGTCTTAAATATTTTTATATATATTAATGTTGGCTGGACTACCTGTTTGATGTGTAGATGAAAATAAAATACTGAAAATACCAACGGAGTTACAAGAGACGTAAAAAATACTTGGACCCTTGAGGAAACTTTATCCATAACAAGATGAAAGGTCACTCAAGAGTATCATCCTACATTACACACTGCAAACTAATATGTACTAAAATAAATTTTACCAATAAATAAACCTATATAAATCAGTAAAATTTCGTCATAAACTATGTCCAATTAGGAAAAGGAACATGGGCTTAAAGTTCTAAAGTTTATAATACAATAAATCGAAACGGATCATTTAATACCGAAAACGATTCGCAAAAGGGCCCAAACCGGTAACGGCTCATTTAACAATTTTCTATTCTCCATCTACCGGATTGTATTAGGATTATTTGACAAGCCCTTGAGAAATTATGTTCAAAACTAATCTGAGAATTGAACCAGTCCGTGACAAATGACTACTATCGTGCTCAAGGCGAAAAAGGCTGTCTTTCAATAAACCGGAAATTAATTAACTGCCTAGCCTTTCGACTCCGTGGGGGACAATACTCTTTAATTATTCGACTTTAATTAAACCACTAGCAACTCGTCGGAATAGGGAGAGCTGATAACTAGCGATTTAATTTTCTGCTACATTCTGTCGTGTCTGTTATTTTATCGGACTTCCTTATAAAGGGATGGAGAGAAATATACACTCGAAGATTAAAAAAATAAAATAAAAAACAGAAAGTAAAAAATCATATCTCTGCTGTCTGATGCGCACTAAGTATAGCTCATAAAGTAACGTCATTTTTGTTATACAGGTCGTCTTTACGTACAACTACTCATTAAATAATCGTCCCTTATCTACTATTGCTTCTTTACTATGCCTTGTTAAAATGATTCTTTAGTGAAAATCTTAGAAGAAAATTTCAGCAGCAGTGATGAATTACAACCCAGGACCGCTGTCGTTAAAATGATTGCCTGTGATGTATATTAAAAAAAGAGACTATGTCAGGATAATGACGATGCCGAAACGATTAAGACCTTCAATATGTCTTTCCTAAATTGTTAATGATAACTTAATAACATACTGACATCAAATTAACCTCAAAAGGTGTTGCATTTTGACTATTAATTTGTTTATAGAATGAAGAAATGTTCTAATTACCATGTGAAACGTGCTTACCTTCAATTATCAGATAGGCTGTCTGGTTGACCAAGTTGTGCATGATAGGAGCGAAGACCTGGAAGTTAAGGGTGTGGAGGGAATTGTTGCGCACGTTGAGAAATCTGAGAGAGGTCGTGTCTTCGAATAATCCAGGTGGCAGGGTCCTCAGGTTGTTTCGGGCCAAGTAAACCTTGCCAAGAAACTGAAGGTCTATTAATGCACCCGGGTCTAGAGCTTCGATCGAGTTCCTTTCGAGCAGAAGTTCCTCAAGGGCGGTCATTTCTCCGAAGGTACCTTCTGCGATGTAAGTGAGCATGTTTAAGCTGAGGTCCAACCGACGGAGCCGAGTCAATCCGCGGAAAGTGTCTCTCGTGACGACAGTGAGCTGGTTGCCGTGGAGTTCCAGTTCTTCGAGAGAATAAAGCGACGCGAAAGCTCCTTCGTGTATCAAGCTGAGGTTATTACGATCAATGTAAAGTTTTCTTAGTGATGGCAGCGACACGAACACCTCTCGGTTCAACTCGCTTATCCTGTTCTCCCCTAATGTAATCACTTTGAGATCGGGTAAGAACGATATGCTGAACTTTTTGAGATTAACGATTTTGTTCCTGATAAGAGCGAGATCCTGGAGAAGGGTCAAATTGGCGAAGGCGAACGGCTCGACAGTTTCGATGTTGGCGTAGACTATTTCGATGGCTTTCAGCTTCGGCAAGTGTTTGAACGCGCGGGTCGGGACGTACGGCAGACTGCTCACAGCCCGGATGTGGAATGTGAGCTTGGTAAGTGACCTTTGAGACTTAAACGCCGTCCAGACGCTGGAGTTCTCCGGCTCGCCGGTGTTGAACAGCCAGCAGTTGGCGCTCGTCGCGTTGCCTGCCATGTCCTGATTCTCACAGTAACAAAACATGTTGATCTGCTGTTCGGAAAGGAGGTTGCAGACGTTCAGTTCACCTTCATTGGTAGAATGCTCTGTCCTCGGCCTCCTCCTGTCTTCATAGCGGCTTAGACCTGGGGTGGCCAGGGCGACACACGACACCACCGTGAGGAGCAAGTATCGACCCATCACATTCACCTGTTGACAAGAAAAATTAAACATAAATATATGAAACCCAAGGGGGGAAAACGTTAAAGATAGGCAAGTGATAAAACTAACAGTGGAAGTGGTTCCAGCCTATACTTAGGAGATATTTTTTCGGGACACCAGTTCGATTCTTTTAAAAAATATTTATTTATTTTTATTACTTAACTTAAATAAAGAGGTGTCAGTAGCCGCAATGGTCCTTCACTGCAAGGTAAAAAAGTCCCAGGTTCGAATTCAGCGGCTTTCGGAATTCGAAGCCGACATATTCACAACTGGACTGCTTTTTCAAAATCCCGGGACCTCAGTTCAGTTCATTTACAATTCAGTTACCAGTTCATAAACCTCCTAGTTGAAATACTCATGTTAAAAAAATAAATATTTATCACTATTTTGAATTTTAAAAAGTGTTTTTTTTCTGGATTTTAATGTTATGCTATATCAGGCAGTCTTTTTTTTAAACTTAGGATAAGAAATTATTATGCGGAGTGTGTTGAATGAAAATAAATATATAAAAATTACTAAACAAAAAAATCTTCCAAAAAAGTAGGACATAAAGTTATCCTTCGAATAACATAACGACTTTTCTGATTAAGTAAAACTAGACAAGTTTTAAGTGGAGAGCAAGAATTTTTTTTTCAATTCACTAGTTGAACATAAAATTGTATAACTCCTCTGGATTTTATTCATTCAGCTTTTATGGAATTAATGTCTTATAAAAGGACTGTGGGTAGGACACAACGGCATTTTAAATGCAGTTTGAGAACGAGTAAAAGTAGGCTTTTTTAACTTGAAAATGAGAAACAATATCAAATAGGGGTAATGATTTTTGTGTTGTTATTATGTCATTGAAAAGAGTCAAAATCATGTGTTTTAACAAATCGTCAAATTTTACAATGGATAAATTATAGTATTTGTCATAAATTTTGGAATAAATGGGAATAAATAGCGAATACAGGGAATGGCAGGGTAAGAGAGAGGGAGAG
>CM077105.1:3319400-3365438 GCA_039619505.1 Cimex hemipterus | reverse complement strand
AGGGAGGGAGAGAGAGAGAGAGACAGAGAGAGAGAGAGAGAGAGAGAGAGAGAGAGAGAGAGAGAGAGAATGAGAGTGTAAATGCTCTTTATGTTTATTGCGACTGTTTTTTGCTTTATTTGGGAGGGTGGGACCCGAATTATATTATAAAGCATGGGTAATGGCCTATGAAGAGTGGTCTTTGTTATACTGTCGTCAGAGCTAATTCATTAGAGATAGCATGACAGGGGAGGGAGATTAAACTAAGGTACTTAATTTAGAGTTCGGATCACGGAATCTCCGGGTGAGTCAGCACTGTGTTAATAACAACTACTTGAGCCTCCCAAAGGTGTGCGAGGCACGCGATAGCCCTGAACGTAGAATGTAAACTTTTTTATTATTGCACAAACCGTTAATGAAGTTAGCATTTCCAGTCATGGTGATTTAGAAGGGCTTAAAAGCTAGGTGAAATAGTTTTGAAACACTGGAAATTTTTTTTTGTCACCGTCGTGAATTAACGGTGCCAGTAGAGATTAGAGCTGTACGGTGGTAAATCCTGGCCATTGTTGTCGGCTTTCGGTCAGAATGGCCACATTGTAACCCACCGTGTTATTTACAACTTTCACTATTCAAGAAAAAAGTACCCGGTCATCTTGACACAGCGTGCTAACTGATTAAACGTCCTATTGCAGATATTTTTTTTTTTATTTTCGATTAGGAAAACCATTGGGTTGAACGCTTTGGTCTTATTTAAAGTTCAATAGTTATTCAGAAATCGTGGGATGCGGTCTGGTGTGATGTAGGTTTGAGAAAAACATTTTCTTTATCTTGCCAACGTTTCGATCTTAATTGAGATCATCTTCAGAGCCAGGGATTTACAAACATTGTTTACATTTAACAAATAAATGTAGGATAGGAAACAAGTGAATTTATACAGTGCAAAATATATATTTTGAATATTCAATCAATGTATTTCTCCTCACTTAAAGTGTTTGTCTTTTGTGTAATGTGCCATTCTTGCGTGTCGTGTTGAGAGTGCCAAGAGATATTGCCGTTGGATTTTGAAGGGGTGGGGAAGGAAGAAATACTTTGATTGAATGTAAAAAACATATTTTGCATTGTATAAATTCATTTTTTTCCACCTCCTACGTTTATATGTTAAATGTAAACAATGTTTGTAAAGATGATCTCAATAAAGATCGAAACATTGGCGCGATAAAGAAAATGTTTTTCTGAAACCTACATCACACCAGACCGCATCTCGCGATTTCGGAATAATTATCAACTAACGCTCACTACTCACCACACATTAAAGTTCAACTGTCAAACTGGTTTAATTATCTGTCTTATTGTATATTAATGCACTTCTAATCACAGCAATTTTCTTTAAAATACAAGTCTAAAAGATATCACAGTGCCTACAATTCTTGAAACGTTACTGTTAGTGCGAAAAGAACACAGAAGACGCGCGCGCGCACACACACACACACACACACACACAAATCCTATTCAGGCGTGTTTTCCCGATTGGCAACAGACCCTCGTTAAAGCTTCCTTTTTGCTCTTTCCACCAAGCGAAATTAAATCTTCCCGGCTGCGAGCAGGTGTTATGACGGATCGTGTCCTGGCCCATCAATCATCACGCCCCAAATCATGATTCATGATCTACATGAACGTTTAATTAAACCATTATCATACAGTCCCAAAACGTTAACAGAATAAATGGAGGGGTTCCAAAGACTTATTACCCTTATAACAATACCCGTTTCTATTTTGAATTTGCATTGTTGTAATGACAATAAGTCTTTTAGATAAGCTTGAATTGTAATATCGAAACCTTGGATTCCATTTGAAACAGTACAATCCTTAATTTAAATTACTTTTTTAGGTTTGTTTTTACATTAGTTTTAAAGAAAAACCGAACTTTTATCTTAATTATACCTCTTCTTTTCGATTATTTGTTCTAGCTTATATATTTCGAATACTTTTATTCTGATAAAAAGAGTCGTTAAAGGTTAAACAACGTTAGGAATAGATAGCAATATTAATGGAGGGATTTAATTTATAGTTGCTGCTATCTTTCCTCAGTCGACTCTGATCAATAGTAAAAACGAGCATTGTCTTATCGCCTTAATCAAGTGTACGTTTAAAGGCGTTTACAAAACTGTTTTTCAATTTTGATTGCTGCTCTTTGCTTTAAACGATTTCCCACGACAAGATAATTAATCGTTTGAATTAATAAGGAGTTTCATGTTTGATCTGCGAATAGGCGAATGGTGGATAGCAAATTGATCTAAATTGGGTCACTTCCGGGTCTCTCGCTATTGCTTTGTTGAAATTTTTTATCTCTAGCTTCACAGGGATTTATAAAACGAAAGATTTGGTCAGGTCAAAACCCCCTGTGGAAAGTTGATTTCAAAACAAAACCAGAAAAACATTATACGAGGTGAAAGAATAAATTCCCAGTTCTACAAATGCACGCTGATTACTCGAGAGAAAATTGACGGCATGAAAAACTTTAATAAAAAATATGTAAAATAAACTGGAAAAATTCATTTAGTTTTCTTCTCAAAGGGAGGGAAATGCCGTCCGCCTTTCAGAATTACCACGGAAACGAAAAGGAAAAAGGGGGTAAATTTAAAAAGAAAAGATTATTCTAGATGAGAGTGTGTAATATGAATTTAAAGCAGTTTCTTACACTTCTTGACGTCCCTGTATTTTCTCCCTTCACCCGCAACAAACTTTAACTAGATTACGGGATGAATTTAACAAACAACACCGTCATAGTCAACGAAGTAAAAAAGTGACTATATTTTAAATGAGTCTTGAAAGAAAAATATTAGAATTATCTCATAAGGAAGTTATACTAACACTGGCTGACTGATTTCGGTAATTGCTGGCCTATTTAAACATTGACAAGAAAGTTTAGGTTGACAGTATGTACACACTGTTAGACACTACAAGATAATTGAATGAGTCTATCTATCAGCAATCAGGATTTTGTTTAACCAAGGAAATTTAGGTAATAAAAAACTTGAAAAAAATATATTAAAAAAAATTGGTAGTAAATTTCGGGAAATATCTGCTGCATTGAATTATTTTGAAAATGCCAAGAAGTGCAGAAAAATAGTTGCGTTTGCCGTTCTTTTTATCGAAAAGTTTAGATTTATTTCTATAGTTATGCTTGAAAAGCCGCCCGTGATGAAACCTATTTGTGAAATATGTCGTAGAACATGCGTTGACCAATTGAAGAGTTCTAGCTGACTGTCATATTCCAATAATATAAAGTGACAGAGGTTTCCATACCGCAGTGCAGACCTGTACGGGAAGTAGCATGACATTTTATGCAACCACAACCTCTTTCTCATTCCATAGAATGCCATGTAGAAGGAGTATTGATCAGGCATAACAGATTGTGCCAAAGAAGAAGGAGCCCGAAGCATATCTTCTATACTCAACATACTTTCAAAATTAGGCAAAAGAATCTTTCTGCCCTGTTCAATATTCGCCAGTGGGTCACAGTTTGGTCCGACAGGCAGCCGTTTCAGCTGTAATACCCAGTTGTACAGTATGCCATGATTTAAATCGGAAAATTTTAGCAATCTCTCCTATTCTTCTATGTGATAGTACATTCATTTCCCGGACTCATAGTCTGGCTGACTGGAGGATCTTTAATGTCCGTACCTAAGCTATAAACTCTTACCGGACAGGCCGATTCCCAAAATGCAAGCTGACGCACCGTCGTCGAAACAACGATGTAGTGGTTTCGCACCCCGAAGGGTTGTTACCGCCACGCTTACACCTCGCCAAAAACGGGTAAATGCCGCACGCAAGGCCGACTGACGACATACATCGGCCACCCGACCCGCGTACTCCCTAGATAGAGAAGGCGCACTCTATCTCCCTGAGTATAGAGGCTTCCCTAGCGTAGAAACTTCCGGGAACGGTTTCGGATTTAAGTGAGATTGCTACCCACCCCCTAGGTGAGCACTGTCTACGGTCAAAGGTCTCAGCCACGGGCGGCCACACGCATTCGAGGGACGCCATAGACCAAGCCTAGGCGGTCCGATCCTTCGCTTCCCCTAGGGTACAACGCCGGTCATACGCATAGCCGTGCAAACACACGCAGGCATGAGACCGCCGATCCACTACCGGCACCAGGCGCTCGTCTACGCAATCGAGGGGGTAAGACATGATCATCACGTTATGTGATAGTACAATAGATTCCACATTGCAGAGCATGCAGAGGAAGTAGCATGATATTTATTGGAATCAAATTCTAGACAGTTTGCAGCCAGCTGGCCGCCGTTAAGCCATATGTTTTCCTAGAGGTTAGGAGATGAAATGCCAACCCGACACGTTTTTTTTTTACTTAACCTTGTAAACCAAAAATGGCTTTCTGCTCTGCTTAAGATTCACCACTGGATTGGTGATAAAAATCTTATGGGTAGTTTCGACGAGCAGGCATTTTTGCTGAGATACTCACTTGCAGCGTATGACATGTGTTAAATTAGAGAGTCCTAAGAGTAGATTTGTCTTTTCATATTTTTCTGTATCGGGATACAATGTCTCATGGAATTCCATATTGCTGGACATACTTGTCGGGAAGTAGCAGGACATTTTATGGAGCCAAATCCTTGACAAGAATTGGTTAAAACAACCTAAAACTCATCGTAATAATTTTGATCTATTACGAGAGTGACTTCCCAAAGTCTATTAAAAAATGTTTTATAATAAACAATCTGAGATACTCTGATATTTATTAAGTAGAAATATGAATAAAGAAGGCACGAGCACATATAAAACCGTTTTCCTTGAGGCAGTCGTTCCTCTCTGTGCCGGGATCGATCATTATTTTTTAATTAGTTTAAGTTTAATTATTTTTAATTAGTATAATTAGTTGGTTTTAATTTTCGACGTAGCGAGAAAACTGGGGCAGAGTTCAGGCTGACGTGAAAACTCGATGCAAACTGTTAAAATGTGAACAAAGACTAGAAAATAAAAAGAAACTAGGAAGTTGACAGACGTTAAAGCTCAATCTTGTACGGAAAACGATGCTCTGAGGTTCAAGAGAGAGAGAGAGAGAGAGACTCACTCTCTCTACAGTTGCGTGGTTTGATCTTCAGGAACATTTTTCTCAGGCATTATACAACAAATTAACTTCAAATATTTTTCTTACAATTCTGAAAAACCCAATTATATGATATCTTATTCGTTTTGATAAATTTGTATTCTGAGGAAAATTGTTGTGAAATCTCAAAACAGACCTTTTATTTTATAAGATGACAAAAATTATTCAAACATTTTACCAAAAAAACCAAAACGATAAAGCATGTTTTAAACATTTTTTTTCACAAATCACAAGAGGAAAGGGGGGTCAATGAAATTTGTCACATCAAATACTATACAAATGTTGGAATTTGATTATACTTAAATTTAAAACTGAGCATTATTTTAATCAATCATCAAATTGTTGCAACGATATTAGCCTAAAAGCTTCCTAATTTCCACAAATTTAAAAAATTCCTTTCAAACATTATTTTAAAAGATAATTTTATTTACAAATAGTACAGGTAGTAATATGTATATAAAAATCTACAAAAATTATATTCAATTGTTTATGCTTGGCTAAAACTTTGGATGAAAGGCACAAATCTACTATTGTTTTTAACCTTTTGACAATTTAATTATTATTTAGCAACCTCCGTCCTCAGCACAAAATTTATATTTCATAAAGGACTATTTTAACTATCGTTTATGAAATTAATTGCATAACTGTATTATTAAGTATATGGGTAAATAAATGTAAAAATTGAAGGACAACTTTTGGAAAAAATGTTCCTAAACATTTTTCGAAGTGGACAAAACTTGTTAAGCTTATACTGAACATTTTTTCAAAAATGGATATTTTTACATAAAATAATTAAAATTAGTAATATTTTATAAACAAAGGACCATAATGAGCTTGATAATTTACGAGCAGTTTAACCAAGAAAACTTCGAAAAGGTGGGGCCCCCGTTCTCCTTAAGGCAACATTTTTCAACTATGACTTAATCTTCTCTGACTTTCCTGATTTCATTTTTTAAATGGTTTTGTCTGGCAAGTGCGTTTAGCCTTTCGCTCACCCCCAGAAGCTAAAAAAGGATAAACACATGAGAACAGCGTACTATTGAGGCAAAATAATAATTAATTTTTATTATAATCGCCTGCCTTTGAAAATAGGCATCCCAGCATCCTCGGATCACCTATATCTTTTTATGATCTATTTATTAACCATTCCGCTTTAATAATTAGTTTTGTTAGATTTTTAGCTTTTTGCTGTATTCAGTGAACTGTGAACCCATTGGCTTCGAGCTTGTATGTATAAGTGGAAAGTTTATGGGCACAAACAGCTGAGGTCATCGCCGGCCCTCTGCGTGTTTCCCTTCTTTTTCTTTTCTTTAGCGCATATTTTGTTTTAAATTGCAGCCATCTGAGCTACTCGATCTGGTTACTGACTCGCTGATTTCAAATATATACTTCGTTGATATTCTAGAATGATAGGTTCTCGTTTGTACCTCAGCTTGTCAAACATAGAATAGAAACAAAATATACAATATACATCACCACAAACATAGATGTCTGGTCATATTCATTCTCTCGAGTACTCGGTATTCCATGGGGCGAGGTTAAAAGCAACCCCTTCCTTTCACGCTAATAAATTATATTCATTACAATAAATTAACACAAAAACAACAATCGATAGAAACATAGAGGTCTGGTTACATTCACTCCCCCAGAGTACTCGATATTCCTTGGGGCGGGGTTAATCATAACTTCCATTCCAATAAATTAAATTCATAAATTAACATAAAGTCAAACACAAACACATAAAACTATACACATTTAAAAATCCTTGTAGCCCTGAGGTACCGGAACAGCGATCTGTGCCCGCTGCCGTGCCTCAAGACTACGCACAGGTCCGAGGATATGCCAAAATATTGTTTATATACATCAAGCCTTCTGCTAATGAAGAGGTGCGCGACCGTTATTCTGCCCTTACATTCCCTTGCGTTATTCTTGTATGACCTATGCGTAGTCCTGCCAGTATTGCCTTCTCCCTTTTCGAACCGTTTCCATGGACCAGGGACCAACTTATTTTTTAACCTGCCACTGTTTGGCAGAGTTATTTCTATTTCTTCGAGCCCAGCGGTTTTCCCATTCTCTTTTTACAGAATTTGAAATTTCAAGCTTGTAAGAGCACTGTTTTCTTTAGTTTTACTTGAAGAAGTAAGTAAAATTATTTACCCTTTGACCGTGACGGTTTGATGTTACATATTTTTATGTGTAAAAAATGTAGATAGGAGATACACGATGAAAACGCGATGAGCTTGCTTTGATAAATCCGTTTGAGAATGGTTGTTAACAAAGCTGTTGGTATTTTCCATATGCCATCCAGCTCCATTGACTTATGGTTATGCGGCAACGTGAAAAGTAGGTTTTTTCCGGCGTGACGGATTGACGTTGACAGCCTTTAAAAATCTACGAGCTGCCACTTTATGGGAATGGAATGAGAAAGAAAAATAAGAGCAGGGGGAATACATTTTGGCATATCCTGGAAATCAACTTCTCCCAATGGAAGGATCTTATAAACTCTGAGAATATTCGGAACGTTTATTTAAAAGTGGAGCTGCTAAATTTTTGTCAGTTTTAATTTGCTTTCAACGAAAAATTGAATGTTGGAAATTCAGTCCCTGCCTATGCACTTTTCAACTGGAAGTTAATCGAATAAAAGTATTTGAATACCAAAACCTCGGTTTTATTTAAAAATGACATTGTACTGATATTTTACGAGAGATTTTTGCTATTTGTCGACTTGTCGGTTAACAAGTGTTTGCACTTTCAACTTCATCAGATCAATAATATTTTATATCGGTGTGCTATTCATACACAATAAACTAAGTTTGAATTTAACGACTTCCTCTAAGGTAAATTGGGGCTTTAGGAGTCTTCGGCTTCCCTTAAACTCAAATTCCCCATCCTTTGTATGCGTTCTTGTCCATTGATCATTGTAAATAATGAAGATGCATAAATCAGAGTGAATAATTTTCACCGGAGTGGGTAAGCTTTCGGCTGAACTACGTTGAAGTTTCGGTAGTTCACCATGCCATCCGTTTATTCAATCAAAACTTGGAACACGTAAATAGTTTCTAGACTGTTGGTGCAATAACATAGTTTGTGTATTTACGCGTGTATAAGGTATCTATTTCGGGGAGGGGCCTTATGGCCAATCATACGGCTTATGTCATGAATACAAAGTACCTCTCGTCCCCTTCAACCGCACGACGACGTTGTCCAAGTCCTTCATTAACTAATCGTCCACGGATTTATTGAGATTCGGGATTTGTAAATTACGAAACGTATCAAAAAGAAAATCTATAAACTTTTAATTTAAATATTGCATCAGGTTAATTTCCTCTGAAAGGGTGGGGTGTGCGTCATTTCCTATTCATTTCCTGCACAACTAAGTCTTACAGCCCCTCCGCGTGTTTCACAACTGCTATAATCGATATCAACGGTCCCTTTTAGTACCTATCATCAATTTATAGCGGCGGAAATTTCATGGTTTAAGATTTGTCTGACGTATTATGATAATTCCGGCTATGTTTACGGGGGAATCCAATTGTATGATCATCAGCTATAAACCATCTAGGTTAAATTCACTGTACTGTTTATAATATTCTGGTTAAATATAAATATTAAATTTTGATGGGAAATTGTGGATGCTTTGTCAGAGGTTGCTCTTTTTTATTCGGAAATCGTGAAATGCGGTCTGGTGGGATGTAAGTATCAGCAAAACGTTTTCTTTATCGTACCAAAGTTTCGATCTTTATTGAGATCATATTCAAGGCTTGGGATTTACAAGCATTGTTTAAATTTAAGAAATACATGTTGAATGTGGAAAAAAATGAATATGTACAATGCAAAGAATATATTTTATATCCAATCGAAGTATTTCTACTCATTCAAAGTGTTTGTTTTCTGGATAATTGTAAATTCGTGCGTGTCGTGTTGAGATAGTGCTGTTTTATGTTGGCAGACCGCAACTCACGATTTCCGAATAGTCATCGACTAACGGTCACTAATCACCCCACGCATGGATTCAAGGACCAAATTACGGATCCCAAAGTTTATAGGGTTTTGTAAAACGAAGGCAGCGAGGTGGAAAAAGTCTGATCATTATAATAGAACTTTTACGACATTTAACGAATCTGAACTTATTTTTTATCAGTCTTTTAGTTTTAATAACAAATTATATATTATCTAATGTCAATAATAAAATCGTGGATATTGATAATTAAGAAATAATTATTAGTTAGCCAAATATTAGTATTATTACGATATCAAACAATAGTTTCTTATTGTACGAAAAATCGATAATAATCTTGAAATACTTGCACATCGACGACAGAGTCGATATTAAAAAATAATATTTAAAAGGTTAAAATTACGTAATGGCTGTGTTTTTGCTTTATGTTTTATGTATGGTGTTTAGCCAGTTTAGTGTAGACTAAATAGTCAAGGATTATTAGAAGATGATGAGATGTGGTCTGGTGTGACTCAGGTTTTAGAAAAACATTTTCTTTATCATGCCAACGTTTCGACCTTTATTGAGAACTGAAGATGATCTCAATAAGATCGAAACATAGGCAGGCTAAAGAAAATGTTTTTCTAAAACCTGAGTCACCGCATCTCTCAATCTCCGAATATTCATTGCAAATAATTGCACAAGAAGCCATAGCGCAGGAGCAAATTAAAACAAATCTTCGAGACGTTCTATAGGATAAAATCCCAACAAATCAATTCAATTAAAAAATAGAAATAATATTGCGAAGCAGGACGTAAATCGGATTCGTATCTGTAAAACTGGTTCGCAAATTTTTTCTACTTTTGTAAATAATAAATCCAAGGCTTTTCCAACGACCAATTGTTACAGTTTTCACGGCACTATTGTACATTTGTTCCAAGCGAAAGTGAGGTGCTATTTTAAGGCTCGATAAAATAAACAGGAGTTTAAGCTCCAACTGACCATAAAGTAGGGTCAAACCGGCACATAAAAATTTTATAGCTACTTCAAAAGAAGTTAGGAATTGCTCTTCATTGGCAATCTAGTAAAAATTGGCAGTAGAAAATCCATAAAATGTATTTTCACAAAAAATAGGTGTGATCCGGATTCGTAAACCTAAAAATTAATCGTTTCTTATTGAATGCTTTTTCCGTGTTGTAAGAATCGTTTAATGGTTCATACAACGATAAAATTATTTTTCTGTAAGTTACAGTCGCTATTGAAGTGAAACTTTTGGTCTCGTTGAATAAGCTTTTACAAGGATAATTCTCATTAACCCCTTAACTTTAATTGTATAAAACCTTTCGGCACAGAATTTTAAATATGAGTAAATGTTGCACGCATTCAAGCAAATTTTAAAAGTTGCCGAATATTTTCAATTTAATGCAAAAAACATTCATCTTCGTTTTAAGGCTTAAAAATAGCGTACAGAAGGTATACCCCTAAACTCAAAAAAATAATAATCCATCGAAATTTATTTATAGTTCCAATCCTCAGGAAATGAACCATAATTACAAGGACGGTGTATAACAATTCCTTCTAAAAAGTAATACTTTAGAGAAAAAATGAAGTAAAGAGATAGTAGAAAGAATTCTGTATGGACGATCCTATTGTCAATTTTATTTATGCCACGCCTTCACCAAAGCCCCTATTCCAACTGGACGGTTTTTTTCTATTTTTTATTTTTAAATCCCACAACTGGTTTAACACACCTGGAATAAAACACGTTTTTCTGACCCGATTCTTAATTAAGATCCGGATTGCGGCCATCCCTTTTGCTATTTAAGACCGTCCTTCTGCCCGTTTAATCGCCTTTTTCGAAAAATTGCGTTTTCTATTTCATTCGATTCCATTCAACGCCAGGGTGGTAAAAAGCTGGATTTTTCTGCCCGAGGGTGTTGTATTTTTTGGTATAATTACCAATGTGCCTTAAAATAATAATATCCTTTAATTAATTAATCTTTATGTAAGGTATTGTTTGAAATGAAAAAGTTAAAACAGAAAAAAAAAAAAAACGAACGGGATTCAAACCCACGATCTTCCCGTTTTTAGCTTTTCTCTACCATTTGAGCTATCGTGACTTCGATCCACTCGGACATCAATTCCCCATCCGAACCTACCTTTCGAATATTTATGTGAGGTATTGATTACAATGAAATGGCTAAAAAATGGCAAAAAGGACGGAAAATTCGAAAAGTTGGGTTGAGATGGGAAGTTAGTGTCCGAGTGGATCGAAGTATAGCTCAAGTGGTAGAGCATCGGCGTATTTAGCGGAAGATCGTGGGTTCGAATCCCGTTCGTTTTTTTTCTTTTTTAACTTTTTCATTTCAAATAATACCTTACATAAAGATTAATTGATTGAAAGAAGTTATTGGGTCAATCGGACCACGAAATATAATGGATTTAATAATATCCTTTTAAAAAAAACCGTCCGCTGCTTGATTTACCATTGCAATTATTTAGATCTGGGCTGATAAGGGAAGTACGTAACTATCAAGGCTCCCTATTAGAAGCTTCTGTGTACAAGACTTAGAGAACAGTGATTATATTCATTTAAACTTTCCCAACTACAAAGCTATAATGTTACTTAATTTAATCAACAACGACCCATTAGTTCTTGATTAACGTTCATATGGAATTTTATAATTTATCTGAATTTATTTAATGAGACGTAATTAATAACACAATGTGCCTGATTTTCAGAAACCTATCAAAGAGCGATTAAAAAGTTTCAAGTGGTTATTGGGGAAAGCAATTACATAGTAATAATAGTATGGACATAAATCGATAAGAGAGCGTGAGCGGATATGAACGCCATGCCTAATCACTCTCTTCCGAAAGCATGCGTCATAAAATTACAACGTCGACTTTGATATCTTCATTACCGGCTACCAGAAAAAGCTATGAAGTAATTAACTTATAGAAAGAAATAAGAAAAAACTTTCAAAAAAATTAGGAACTAAAGATGGCAATTGTTTTGGCTAGTATGCTGTTGATGTTGAATGATGACAAACGATGCTCAAACATCAATTAAATATCTCCCAAAAGAAATTAAAGAATAGGTACAATGCTAATTTATGTACCAATCAACTTCTGTCGACGCTGGATGGACATTGAACACTTTCCCGTAAAGTCGCTTCGCTCCGTATCTAAATTTGAAATAATTTCTAGATGTGTCAATGCTATCAAACATAGATGTCCCATAACGAACATTGGATGCCCAATACCATCGAAAATCGATGGTTATCGCCCATTCAACGGCTCCCAAAAAATAATCAAGTGAAGGATGATTGGGAAGATGATAATTCACCAATAAAATAGCTGGGCCAAGTCTTGATGAATAAAGATGGCTATCCTTATTTGATGTATAAATATCGACGTTTTTCTAATGATGTTCGATGAATGATAGTGAAGATGACATGATTAATCTCGAACTTTTATAGTCAACTCCCAAAAACGCTATAAAGAAAAACTTGTTGGTAATTTTACAGGACGATGCATATTTGTCTCATAACAGGGATGAAAATCTGAATTCGAAGTATAACACAATTATGTACGAGAGTTGGTTTTCGACAGAGCCAAAAGACTCTTCCATCTGAGGACCAGCCATCACAAAATTCTTGAGAAAATTGAAATGTCTATAAAAGTTCCTGAAAAAATGAGCATAACATCAACTTTGATGCCAACTGTGATTGCTGTTCAGAGCTGGTTATATCCCTGATTTGTTAAATAACTTAGTTATTTGGTAAGCTTCCATATTTGTTTTATGGTTTCGCTTTATTTTTATATTGTTTTGTTTACTAATTTTTGATTTTTTTGTTATAGATGTTGTTTGCTGATTTTATTGTATTCGAATTGCATTTCGTTCTCTGTTGGTTGTACTTTTTTCGTCTGAAAGTCATGTACTTTAGTGCGACAATTTTGCGAGGGTGATGTCATTTGCCGGTGGTTTTCTGTATATGTCAGTTTTTGTGACAGAAAGTACATTTCGTTGTTGTTCTTTAGTTTTTCAGAGAATATTAGTTTTTGTAAGGAGTTTCCATTCCGAAAATCCCATACTTGACGGACTATTCGCTCAGTCTATAGTCGTCCAGACATCCAGTTCTGAACTTATAAGAATGTATAAAAACGTCAAACCATTTCATAAAAAACAAGTCACTGAAGATGCTTTATATTAGACCGAAACACTTCTGATGTAATAAATGCCTTATGGTGGAAAAAACATCTTATTACCTACTTATAATTTTATTACGGAGTTCTATAAAATGAGGATCACATAAAAAATTGAATTTCCTATATGTTAATATTTGTTTTATGTTGTAGTTGTCTACTATGGTCCATAAATTTTTCTTCAACTTTGACAAATTTATGGGCTTCTAAACATTTTATAATTCAGAGATCAGGTTTGTAAAAAGTGGAATAATAACAACTAGCTTTCTTACTATATCGAATATATTTAGTTAAAATTAAAGTCATCTCTGAAGAGGTGATATGTGAGCCACGAAATATAATGAATATATTCGCATGAATTTTAGGTAAAAAATGGATAAATTTGTTTTTAGTGAAATAAATGATTTATAATACTGTTTTAAATATTAATTTTAGACCTCGGCAACAGAATAGCTTTTACGGTCGACGGATGAACTGGTAGTAATTATTAATCCAGAGAGTTTAAACAAATACTCCGTCGGCAGAGGAGTAATGCCTGGTGTAACAAAGAGACTGTCAGTAGAGCGGATCCAGATTGATTTAAATTGCTAACTCTAATCCTTCATCAGAGCAGAGAGCCCCCTAAATACTGTCAAATATAACAACTCCTCTGATCCCCCTCGTTTCTCAAGGGGTTACGATATGGACTCGCTTTAATTGCTCGTTCTCTTTGACAATTCTGCCCTAAATAGGTAGGGTCGGTTACTAATAAGGGCTGTAGTGTTTACTTGTGGGACAATTGTCCAGTAATACGTTGTAAAATCTACCGAAAATACTGTTCAGAATGTATGATTTGATGTAGTGCGTTAAAAATCAAATGTGAACCCAAGGTGATAATTTTTTATAAATATTTGTACGAAATTTGAATACCGCATGTTAAAATTTCGTTCAAATATTTATAAAAAATTATCAGCTTGGTTTCACATTTGATTTTTAACGCACTACATCAAATTACATTAATTACTGCTAATCGAATTTTTAATTCCTACTACTCTTAGAGCTCGTGTTAAGAAAAAAAAAAAAACAGGAAAGAAAGAAATATGTTAGAAGGGAAATATGTCCTAAGAAAAGTTTTCTTTCTGGTCAATTTCGTTAACTAATAATTTTATATAGCCAATGTAACCAATGAGGCCAATTTAATATAATTAAAGTAATTCATAGAGTCGCAGTAAAGTTAACTTGTTCCAATTAATTAATTTTAATGTCAGGTATTGGTTCAAATAAAAAAGTCTGTGTCACGAGCGAGATTCGAACCTTAGACCGAAGTTACGATAGGTTAAGTGGTAGAGCAGCGGCGTACAGAGCCGAAGGTTGTGGGTTCGAATCCCGTTTTTTCATTACAAACAATACCTTACATATAAAGATAAATTAATTGGAACACGTTATTGGGTCAATCGGACCACGAAATATAATGGATTTAACATCCTTTAAAAAACCTGTCCGCTGCTTGATTTACCATAACAATTATTTAGATGTGGGCTGATAAGGAGACTAAGTAACTATCAAGACTTTATCATTTCAACGAATACCTTACATAAATATTTTACAATTTTCAGAAAACGATTGATTTCTACCGGTTTAGGACTGGGAAATGTCACACCACCTCAACTCACTATTGCACTTTTTGATAAAATCAAGTGCAAAGTATTTAAATATTTATATGCAAATATCGTTTAATATAATCTAATAACTTATAGATTGAATGATAAGACGGCAATAGTAAGGTAGGTAAAGTAATTTCTGTCTTAAGGGAACGCTTATCGTCCAACCATATCACTACCAATTAAAACTGTCTAGTAAAATAATAGTATAGACCCAATTTCAAGATTAAGATGGATTTTATACAACAGGTAATGACGATTGTATGAACATGGTAATAGACGTTCATAATTACACGTGTACCTTTCGCTATCGTGAGGTAGCAATGATGATTAGTTGGTTTGCAGTTCGATTAGAAATAATTCAACAAAATATTTTGAAGGAGTCATTACTTCTTGTTAGAATTTTGTTTCATTCTTGATATCGATCTTATGAGAATTATTGAATTAACGGTGAACACGTGTGCAGTGTGCAAATAGCAAGAGAGACTTAAAACTGCAGTATTTTTAAATATAAAGGGGAATAGCAGAACAAAACGGCTATGCTTTCAGTTTTATCGGTCATAAAAGATTTCGACTCGGACGGATAAAAAAGAAATTAAATCGGTAAAGCTATCAAACGAGGGTATAGAGTGGCGTATTCAGACAACTTGTCTAAGGTATAAACACACGGATTTCTGTTTGGCACCCTGTGTTCTTTTTCCTTCTACGGTACTATATGTGTATGGCAATATTGAGATTGGATATCCTCGAAAAGAGATGGACAACAGAAGTTTAATTTAAAAGAAAGGCGAATTATCACAGACTTTGCAATTACCTTTTTCAACACTCGGCGGTCGCTTCGATTGAATTTTCTGTATAAAGAACTCTACCGTTGAGATCGATGACTTTAAAACACGGTTGCGCATAAATGAATAAGAATAACATGTAAACACCGTAATATCTACCAAACGCCTCCTTACAATCTGGCGGTATCCATGAGAAAATTGTAAACACTGCGTTACAAGAGCGTTGAGGGTGTTTAGATATTGCAATATCAACCGTGTTTAATTAAATTGCACATTCGACCGCATAAAATCAAAATTAAAACACAAACCAGAGCCTACCGACACGAAGAGAACTAGGTAAAAAGGCAACCGGAATTTTTGGGCTAACTTAAAACTTATCCAGGTGCTACATGGTTACATCAACAAATTTTGAATGTAATGACTTGAGGAAAACATTATTTACAACCAAAACGCTTACAAGTCATCACTTTGATTTTCTTTTCGCAGTCCTCATGCCTGATAATTAACAAAAAAGCTATATTCTGCACAAAAAAACAGGTGAGTTATCGCTTTTTATAACAAATATTTATCCGAGTTGCATTAAAAAAAACTGAAAGATAGATAGATTGTTGTTTTTGTTTATTCTCAAAATACTACCAATCAAATATATAACGTGATCGTTTCCGATCACCATCAATCAATCCATTATATCTAGTTTCATCTGCGATATGCATTTCGCCATTTGAAATGGTTGGACTGCGCATTTCCCCACGTGTAGGGTTTTTGTTCTTTTGAACAATGCTGCTGAAATATCGAATACTATCAGTTGTCTGATTGTAAACGATGAAACAACAGATTTATCACTAGGTAGACAATAGTATAATATGCCGTAATAAAATGCCAATGTTTAAGGAAGAAGGGAATAACCCAGACTCAATTTTTCTTTTTTAAAAGCGCATAAAAATAATAGCAAATTTATACAACTTTATACAACATTTATTCATTTATGTTTTCCTCTAGTTTTGGTTTGTACTTTTATGTCTATCTCTTTTAGAAAAAAGTATAAATAATATATCACAATAAGTAATATAAATTTAAAGTATAAGATGAAATAAAAAGAAGGTCTAACAAAAGTGAAATTTATATTGCTATTGATTATTATCTTAAATTCACTAGTTTCGTGGTCCGTTTGACCAGTTAATATCTTCCAATTAATTAAGGTTTTTATTTGAGATAAAAAGTCAGTGTCACGAGCAGGATTCGAACCCACTACCTTCGGCTAGATACGCCAATGCTCTAACACTTGAAAGGAAGGAGAATTCAAAAGGTGGGGTTGAGGTGGGAAGTTGGTTCCGAGTGGATCGAGGTCAGGATAGGTCAAGTGGTAGAGCAACGGCATATCTAGCCGAAGGTCATGTGTTCGAATCCCGCTCGTGGCACTGACTTTTTATCTCAAATAAAAACCTTAATTGATTGGAATTATTATTACCATTGTAATCTGGGGTGTAAACAAATTATTTTGGCACATTAAATCGATTGTTTAGTGCAACCTTTAGTCAATTTGCATAAAATTTACCTCAACCGTGTTTTCTTAATCCATAAAATTATTTTAAAAATTGATGAATTGAACATAAATAAAGGTAAGACAACGTTATAAATAACGAGAATTTCAGAATTCATCACTTCAACATAGATTGATAAAACTGAAATTAAAATTAAAAAATAATAAAAGGAATTGGCGAAAAAATATGAAATACCAGCAACTGTGTGTGAAGTTTTTCTAGCCCTACAGTTTTATGTTTTGATTTGACGATAACTGCACTTAAGCATCAAGTATTGGACTGCTTATGGTTGTACACTTTCGTATATATTGACACCACACTCATCGACAGGAAACCAATCAAAACTGGTAGACTCCAAATGGCTTCTAACCAGGTATGGTATAGTACACCATGCACTGCAGCCTTCTGGCTTATGGTACATTCCTAGTTCCTTAGTTCGGTGCAATAGACTCAATCCTTCTCCTCAGAAGTATTTAAAAATAACCTTAAGCTAGGAAGACACAAACACCATCGACGGAATAGCAGAACTTAGTAATATTGGAACTGAAGCTCTATGGTTGGTGAAGATAGAGTTAAGCTTTATAACTTCAAATTCGAAATATTTTATCTCGTCTATCATTTTGCATGTTCTCACGATTCCACTTTTGTTGTTTAAGTACGGTACTCATTTTGTCGTTCAAATAAAGGATCGAGACTCCGCGTCATTCCTTTCAAGTGGAAACATGATTTGAAATATGTTGTTACATCTCAGTTGACCGTTACTTGTTCAATTTTGTATCATGCATGTGTTTTGTCGTTTTTCCAGTATAGTGAAAAACGAAAATTAGCCTCAAATTTAGAGTGCGATGGTAAAATTATTAGAATTTTATTACGCCTGGCATTATCCGATTTATTATTGAAAAAGTTCTAAAGATTAAAAAAGCCGTTATTTTTAAGGATCTAATGAACACCGCTCACTTAGTGAAATGAATCGAAATTCACGTTTGACTGCAATTCCACAAGAATAGCACAACGTTTTATGTGAGCATGAAATATTTGGTTCAAAATTTATATTATTTAATTTATCGTATAATTATTTTTTGCAATCAATATGAAACGAGTATTTGTATTCTGCTGTTTTCATTTAATAGTGACAGGGTGACGAAGGCGGTAAATCTGGGAAAATTTCTTTGATCACAGGTCATTTTTTAACTCAAAGAGAGTCGAGAATGGGGATTTTCCGGAATGGATTTGTGATTCGGGATTTATTCAATCGGCACAGTTACTAATTTTGAAAAGAAAGCTGATTTTGATAACGAAGGAAAGGGAAACGTGGGGTGTACTGTTTTCTGGGTTTTTTCAAACTCACATTTTTCCAGAGAAAAAAACGTTTCTCAACAATCCGTTCTCAACACGAAACGAACGTGACACCATAAGAACAGCACCACACTTCTTTATGTCAGTATGAAATACTTGGTTCAAAATTTATTTACATCAGTATTTTATAATTGTTTTTCAATCAACATGATTTGTCGTCAGTACACAGGCCCTGAAGATGACTCGAAAAAAGGTCGAAACATCGGAAAAAAATGAAAAAGTGTTAATTTAAAATACTTCATTCCTGAAAGCACCTCATCACTACAACAAGTAGTAAATATGAAAAGTTGACCAGTTCGTCACTTTGTTTACATAGCAAATAAGAACGTTTAAGTTTGTTAACCTTTTAAATTTTTTAAAATAATATTGGGTTGTCCGGAAAATTTTTATAAATCGTTTTTAATGTATCGCTTCCTCAGACGACGGACTCTGAATGGCAGTAATATTACGTACACTTTGGTAAGAACCATTTCCATTTTTTTGTGTACTAATATGCAGTTGGTCTGCGATTTTATCATAATTATGATCCTATATGAGTCTCGTTTACAACCTATGATTTTTACCTTTTTATTTTTTATTTCATTTTTACCTTAAACTATTTATTGGGTTGTCCGGAAAATAATGCAGGATTTTGGTATTAAACAAAAAAAAAAAAAAGAAACTAGTTACTTTAAAGCAATGTTCTTTAATCAAAATAATTTCCCATACTCTCAATACATTTCTCCCAACGTGTTGGTAACTTATTAATTCCGTCTGAGTAGAATTCAGAATTTTTAGAATTGATAAAGTCAATAAATGCATTTTCCAGTTCCGTTTGATTTTTGAATATTATGTGTTGTAAGTAGTGGTCCAGGTGTCTAAAAAAATGGTAGTCAGTAGGCGAGAGGTCCGGAGAGTAGGGTGGGTGAGGCAAAGTTTCATAGCCAAGCTCCAATAATTTTTGTGACGTTACACGTGACACATGTGGTCGAGCGTTGTCATGCAACAAAATGGGCCCTTTCCGATTTCACTTTTCCAATCGCCTTGAGGTGGTCAGCGACGGTCGTTTTACTGACTTTGAGTTGCTCTGCAAGTTCTCGAACAGTTGTTTTGGGGTTTTCTTCCACCACTGATCGCAGAACATCATCATTAAGAGAGGAAGGCCTTCCACGACCTTCTTCATCTTCAAGGCTGAAATCTCCCTCCCGAAATTTTTTAAACCACCTTTGCACAGTGCACTCATTAACACAACCCTCGCCCCAGACTTGGTTAATGTTTCTAGCCGTTTGGGCTCCGCTTCGGCCGAGTTTAAACTCGTAAAAGAAAATCGTACGAAATTCTCGCTTTGACATTATAAGGATGACTGAATTATTTCCAAGTAGCGGAATGCTACAGAGGTAAACAAACAATATCATTTGGAAGAGGATTAATAAGTGTTGACATTCATACAAATGAGTAATCCTGTAAACGTAAACAGAATATTTTATATAGATTTTTTTTTAATGAAAACTTAAAATCCTGCATTATTTTCCGGACAACCCAATAATATAAAGAACAACAAATAAATATTTTTATTAAATTCACAATAAATCGATTAAATTCTGAATCCCGCTCGTGATACTGACATTTTTGTCTCAAGCAATACCTTATAGAAAGATTAATTAATTGAAAATATTTTTATTAGACATAAAACAAAAATAATTTAACACGTATTTTTTTAAAGAGCTGTTCAGAACTCAATCGCAAACAACATTCACAAGGATTTCTTGAAAAGTGTATATAAACAAATAGGGTATAGTAACCTCAAAGATGGGAAGTGGGAGAGAAAAAGAACTTGTAGAAAGGCAGAATGGACACCGGTGGGGGAGCTGAATCTGGTGATCGAAGAGCGGCTGGAGTTAAAAGCGCCTGGAGCTGGCGGCAAACGGGGTGAAGTTACTTGTCAAGTAACTGAGTGGTGGTAAATACAATCGAAATTGACCAGCAATCGCTGAAGGGTTGGTAGGGATTTTAAGAGCTACCGCCCTTTTTTGAGGTCGGTTCATCGCTCGCTCAGTAAAGTAATTCTTTTGATCTCTCAGCCCCCATCTCCAATACATTTGCCTTTGGCCTCGGATTACAAGACAACGCTATGAAGTGTCTTTGGCACGAAAATTATGGCCAATTTTATAACCGCACATTATAATAATTACTTCCTGTTAGATCACTGATTCGTATACAAAAAATACATGATAGAATAAAATGCTTTGGTTCTATTGTCAAAGAAATGAAAATTGCTTGATTTATTATTGCAAAACTAAGACGTTTTCCTTTTGCCTCGGACTGCCAGGCAATGTCTTTGGCCTTCTTTCAGTCGAAATGTATGATTTATGAAGTCCAAGGCCTAATGATGACGCGACTTGTGAGTATAAAGAAATACCCAAGAGAAAATGCGTTGAGATCAATTATAAAAGAAATGGAAATGGAAACCGAAATTTAGGCAGAACCATATATAACAAAATATATTTAATGATTTGGGTATCAAATATAGATCAACGATAAATGAAACGTAGAAGAAAGAATTTCAAGGTCGCTCGCACAATGGTGAGAACGCGTTTTAACCCATTTAAACCCCACTAGCTTTCAAATGCAGTCAAATCCACCTGAAGAAGACAACACTCACTCTCGTCCACTTTTTTATATTCTTCAAATCTTCAGGCAGCGTTATATGACTACTTTCGATAAACCCTCGTGACATTTCTAAAAAAGTTCTCAAATAAGTTCTAGGGTATGAGTCATGTGTAACACCCGAATTAATAACGACAACATAAGAGACACCATTAATAGACAAAATATGAATTATTAAAAAAAAAGAAACAAAAACATTTCCATTCCATTTTCTCTATTATCTCCTGAATTTAAGCAAATGGTTTATATGAGTAATGATGGCGATAATTATTGATCTTCATTTGACTACTTGCTTCACCATTTCTCACTGTTACCTCCTGAATTCAAGATCAATTTGAAACTGTGCCGTAATCACAATCATATAGTGCGGATTTACTAGGTTTAATTGGTTACCTAAAACTAAACAAGAACAAAAGCAAGAATTGAGTTGCCTTTCCATATACTAACTTATGAAATGAAGATTCCTTTCTCACGTTTGTTGTCAGTACAGACGTAAGCCAAGCTTTTGATCGGGCTTGCTGTTTTGCTCAAGGGCATCCTTTCATCCACCAGCTATATCATACTGCACATTTACTCACTAACCTATTTTCTCAAGTCATGAAGACCTCTCTGCATATTTCCCTATCAAAGCTGGTGTTCCGCAGGGTAGCGTTCTGGCCCCCACACTACGCCAATTGTTCACAGCTGGCATGCCATCACATCCCAAAACCATTCACATTTGCAGAAAATACAGTACTTCCCTCTAGCTACTTCGATCTTGTCATTTCCTCTCGAAACTTCCAACCTCCCACCATTAGAGTTTTGGTGTCAAAAACAAACAAACACGATACAATTTAACATAGACGGACACATTACCTTCCGTAAGATCTCCCCTCCTGTTGTTTTTACATAATATTCCTCTCCCAACTGCGGGCATCGACAAACGCCTCAAGTGGAATCCTCGGACACAAGTGAAACGTCAGGAGGTTATGATACGATGTAGAGCTTATGTACGACTTCTTGACAAACATTCTAATTTACCTCTCAAGAATAAAAGGCTACTTTACAACACCATAGTTAAGCCGGTATGAATTTACCGACTGGAAGAGCGGGATTCAGCCAAGCTATTCCAACATTCATCGCATGCAAACTGCCGAGCCCTTAATTCTACGAAAAATACTATTGTATATATACAACCCTAACTACGCATACAGATTCACATATCCCATTCGTTCAAAATGTAATCCGTTCCTGTGGCTGCAAAGTTCACAAAATGCTCTCAACTGTTTTAAATCAACACTACAGAAACCTCGCATTCCATGAATCCCCTCAAACCCTCCCCGCCGCCTGAAGAGACAATGGCCGCGAGATCTCCTAGGATGTGACGGTGATTGTAGCGAAAGTAATAATGGACACAAGTATCAATTAAACAGATGACATTTTAGTAACATCGGAGTAATACCAATGGGTATTTACTCCACTCTTAGAGTTAGAATTACGAGACATCCTAGAAGGCCTCTGGCATGGATCAGGGGGTCACCGACCTTGGTGCCTGTGCGACTGCGAGATTGGGCTGTATTATATATGTATATATATATATACATATACATAACCAATACCCTTGCATATCCTCTGTCTAGAATTCGGGTCGGAGGTTACTTGATACCCCGACCCGGCTTGGCGGTGCAGCGGTTGATCCTTGTGATGATATGCTGCACCGCCGCCCAGCATACCCCTATTCTAACGTAAATTCACTATCTCTCAAAAGCCTAAAAATTTTCTTTAAACTCGCTGTCATGCCCGAGCATTCTCCTACAGTCCGGCGGTATTCCAGTTCGGTCCCTATACGGGGCCAAGCTGAGACACCCCTCCAACTCGTCCGACACTGTGAATCAGTTATTTTCTTAATGTTCTGTTCTTGCTCTTGTTTTTAATTTTGTATATATTACCTTGCTCATTTTTGTCTGTTACTTACTTGAAAGACTTGAACTTGACTTGTTGCAATGTACTACAAATAAAATTAAAAAAAAAAAGTTGCCAGTTATGAATTCATTTAATGGTTCCATTGATGTTCAGTATTAGGATTCTGAATAGTAGGTATTTCATATTCTAAAAAATAGTTAATATGTTTATATTTATAATACATTGTTTTCTATGTTTGATTTGTAATTTTGAGTTGATATGATTTAATATAATATTGAGTTAATATGAGAGCTAGAATTGTGGTTTCTGGGTTGTAGGGACAGAACGGTCTGTACTCATTGGTTAAGTAGCAAGTTTAAAATGGTTTTCTAGAAATATTGTTACCCACGAGGGTCCAAAAAGGGAGAAAACCTAATTAATTCCAGATCAAAAGTCGACCGCAAAAAGGAACGAACCCTATTCTAAATAAGAGAGAAATTCCCCTTCGTTCTTTTAAAACTGTTTTACCGTTTTGCTCCACCTTCTGTTCGTTTAATGCATCCTCTTTTATGATGGCCTCCTGCTATTGAAAAACCGTTCCGCTTCTTTTCTCCCCGATGAAGTTTCGTTCATTTCAAGTATAAATCTATACGGGCGGAAAACAGAATAATCCTCCAAACGCCCAATCCCTTTTTCTCGTTGAGAAAATGAACCTTTATGAATTCCAGTCTTCTACGTATTGTTCACATCCCGAGGGAAGGAAGACGATTTGCATAAGAAACACTCCCGGGACGCTGAGAGCAAAGTTCCTGAATTCATGAAGCGCGCTTGTCGCTATCTTTAATTTGTTGGCATACAGGGCCCCCGCATTGGGATAACAGTTAACAGCTCTTTTATCTCTCATTTTATCGAGGATTAAATCTAACAGAGGCGATAATCATTACCATACTAGGAATCACTGACTCTGAGCGTTAAAATGTTGAAATAAGAACAAAAACAGCAATGAAAATGTGAAAAGTTTGTAACCGAGAGCTCTTCCTCCATTCATACAAAAGCAAGTCTACAACAACGAAATATACAAATATTACAAATAATATCTGGTGGGTCGGATTTAACCGGCAACCTAGAAATTTCCCACTGTGGCATGAATTCGACTCTGTCATCTGCCAATATATTTCGGCTGTACAAGGTGGTGGTCAGATCGAAAGCTTCTATATCCGTGCCCTCCTGGAATCTCACATTAAGGACTAATGTCACCACACAGCAAATTGTACAGAACAAGTTTATTAGGCTTGTCAAAAAGGTGGACAGTACGACAAACACTTTTCTGCTGAATATACCAGAGTGCCAGGTGTTACGTTCCGAGCTCCACCAACCATTAAAACGGCCTGTTCGCACGGCAGCCGTCCTGAAATACGAATTAAAGTAAAACAGAGGTTGTAAAGTTCAATAAATAGATATTTCACACGATGAATTCTAACAACAACCAAAATAAAAGGAGGAGTTTCATCGTGGAACACATCAGATACTCAGTGAGAGTAACCGTCATATTTTTCATTCAATGCGAGGCTAGTTAGGCTAACCAGTACAATCTGTTGCCAACTGAATAACTATAGTTTCAAGTTATAGTCAGTATTTGTGAATATATTGGAATGTAGCTATGTAAATCTTTCAGTATAAAAGAGCTATTATGTTTTGTTATAGTTGGCCGTGTATGAGTGGAAGAGGAAGAGGTCCCTTGGCCTACCTGGAAATATTATTTTTTGGGAGTTAATTTGAAGATTCAAGAAATAAGGATGAATGGTTCTGCAGCAAGCACTCGTGGTAGATCCGGTGAAATCGTGCAGTATGCCCAAGGGAAAAAAGTTAGGCGAAAAAAGTAAATAATCGCATGGGGTATAGAAACGTGATGAACTGATGATCTACGGTATGGTTAAAGTTTTCAGTTCAGCGAGCGAGTAACGCGGGTTTGTTTTATTCCAACGGTTAAAAAAATCTCAATGATCACGAAAAAGAAGTTTTGAACTGAGGTTCCGTGACCCAATTTAAAAGTTCGATTCGCCTTGAGGAAAAGTTTCGTCGGAAATGTATGTACCTAGCCGAAATATAACGTTATCGAATTTGATAAAAGCGCAGATGCGATATCAATCGAAGTTTAAAACCCCGGCTATACTTTTGACGGATCGGTAAACTATCAAAGGAATCCGAGTTCGGAAATAGGACTCGTTTAGTATTGTTGTTTGTTATTTAGGGGGGAGGGATTTATTGAATGGGGGTTTTAGGCACGCGATTCGGGCAATGTCAAGGTACTGGCACGCAGATATCCCTTTGATTTAATCCAAACACAAACCAGGTTTTCGTGAGTACTCGGATTGACACGCTCTGGGCTCTTTTATTGCGTATTATCTATGCGTATGAACCACCAGCGTAAACTTATTATCGGTCGTGTAGGTCCATTAGATAGGAGCAAATATCACCTGGTTGTTAGAACTTCAAAATAAGACAGCAATAAAACGACTACTTCCCAGCACTTATTAAGCCATTCTTCCATATTATTCATCTAACTTAACATTAAACATATGACAAATAATCTGATGAACATCTTCAAATTGATTAAAAATCTCCCAAAAACAATTTGTTCTGCCATACCAGTAGAAGAAATACAGCCCCTAAAACCGGGCCTAATAATCCTGGCACTCTGGTATATTCCAGCATCATCAAAGTGTTTGTCGTACTGTTCACTTTGGTGAATTGGGACTGATTAGTGAACTATAACTACAGGACAGAAAAAAAACTTTCAAATCTTCTTAATATACACTTACATATACTATAAAATGATTATTTAAAGATCGTGAGATGCGGGTCGAGTGTGATGTCAGTTTAGAAGAACATTTTTTTATATTGTCAACGTTTCTATCTTTATTGAGTTCATCTTCAGGGCCTGGGATTTATAAACATTTTTTCATTTTACGAATACATGTTTTTTTGTATTTTATGGTGGTTTTTTCAGCTGCATTCTTTGACGCAACAAGTGAAACATAAAATATTTACATATTTTACAATAATAACAGTAGCATGAAAGCTTGAACAGCTACTATCCAGTGATGGTAAGTTTATACATCAATACGATGACTCCGTCCTGGGAGAGCAATGTCAAGTGGGTTGTCGGGGGGGGGGGGCACCGACGCTTCAGTTTTCAGTTGGGATGATTAGGTAATTTGGTGGATGGCAGGTTTTTTACGAAAGGATTCGGATGATGGGGTAGTTTGAAATGGAACGTTTTGTATAGTGATTGACCTAGCTCGGTAGCAAAAGGGAGGTGGAGATGTGATTATCCAATCGAGAAAGGGGCGTTGACTATTGTTCTGATGATTTTTGATTGATCAGTCGTTTGTCCAGGTAGAGACCGAAGTAATGTAAATGGTTCGCATCGGGTTGGGAACGTTGTTGAGGTACACTGGTGGGGGCGTTTTCTTGTAAAAAGAGTAAAAATTATTTGTTGGTTTGGTTTGGTTGATATTGATTTTCCACTGATGGAGCCAACATACTATGATGTTTAGGTGATTTTGAAGATATTTTCTCAATACTTAGTCAAGATCATTAGTCATACTCCACCCGACAAAAGTTTGTAATAACAATTCAAGGCGTAAAACCACGGGTTGGGAATGTAGATGCTGGAGTAAAACAAGCTCTGCCCTGGGACCTAGTCTATTCTTCATTTATATTAATGATATACCCAAAACCCCTGGCGTTGAACTGGCCCAGTTCGCTGATGACACAGCGCTCTACACATCATCATGGAGGGGAGGGTGAGTGCCACAGTGAACCGAATGAGCAGCATAGCGGAGAGGACTATCGGGTAATTTACGAGGTGGAAAATAAGTGTGAACAGGAGTAAGTCAGAAGTCATACTCTTCACGAAAAGACGCCCAACTATAAACCTTACAGTTCACCTTAATGATGAAGAAATTAACCGGTCTCCCTCAATAAGGTACCTCGGCGATCGGCTAGATGTTAAATTAACGTTTATAGCCCATATCAACGGTAAAGGTGGTAAAATGCCTCTTAAGATAAAATTTCGCTTTTTAAAAATTAAATTTATTAAATTGCAACAGAAAAAATGAACACTACATAGCACTTAGTTGAGTATGTAGCACGTCATACATACTTTGAATGTTCGAAAATTAAATTTTAAAAAGTAACTTTTAAACAAGAAGTTTATAAACCCCCGAAATTAATATATGAAAATCCACTTATCCGTCTTTATTCACGATATTCATGAAACAAGGCCATGAGATCAAGTTGTTCATCTGTCTGCGCTTATTCATTCCATTCCCTCGACGTTTAATAGGTCTCTTAATATAATTGCAGACCCTCTGAATATTTGAATCGCGGCCGGATTCCGCCACTGAGGGAATTAGCAGCGAAACTCTCAAAGGGTCCGCCCGTATCCCCTACAACTGAGAAACAAGACACTTACTGTGCCAGACATCCAGCTTAATAGTTGAACAGCTTCCTGTTTACCGTGGTGTCGGGTGTTCCGACTAAATCGCCGTAACTGTTTCTGAAATGCGACCTTATTAAACGAACCCATCAATTAAGCTGAGCCCTTCTCAGTTCGCACCCTCATTAACAGTTTTTTAACTTGATTATTCCTGGTACACCGTAGTTACACATCTTTCTGCTCCGGCAATTTTTGCTGTATCGGCTTTTCGCTGTTGAGTTTATACAACGAATAAAACAATAACATATTTTTCACAATTCAGACCAAAATGATATGGAACGACCTAAATACAGGTTTATCAGCTGGCAGACATCTGAATACTCGATAATACTTAAGTGCAAGGTACAAATGAGTACAAGGGCACAAGGGAATATTGATTTAGGAAATTAATGAGCAAGTAGTATAAATTACCAAACTCACTTTTTGTAGCCCACGTATGGTTTTCAAATTGGTGGTGCGTAGCAAACTACATTAGCCTTAAGAGCACTAGCACACAAAGAAACCGCATGAAAACTAGCGAATGCATCTTTCAAAAATATGAGGAAGCAATAGTCAAATGATACCACACGTGCCAGGCACAAGGGAGCAAATCCATCTGTAACCATCCCTAACTCAACGGTTCAAGCATGTCCAACATGAACCTAACAATATCTGAGTGCCAGGGCATAAAAATAATTTTGGGTAATGAGATAATAAACATGCTAGAAGAGAATCTGGAATCACTATTTAAAATAAAACAAACTCCTGTATTTCAAAAACCTTCAGTTAAAAACCTGAAACAGGATCCATGAGAAACTACAGCGGCCGAAATTGCCAGATAAAATAATGTCATTATTAAAGAAAAATAAAAACAGACAACATTGGAACTGTTAGACACAGCCAAACTAACTCAGGGATATATAGCGGTCACTGAAATCTGTGAAACCATTCACACCGTAATTGAATATCATGACCCAATGTATAAGTTATGCGATGAGAAGGAGGAAGCCCCTTGTTAGCCATACCATCTTCGAATGTAAAGCAACACATCAATAGAGATATTACCTTGGTGCCAAAAAGACCCGGGAAAAAGAAATACAGCAATGACCGATTTCATCTTAACAGAAGGAAGAGAAAGAAAAATACAATAAGCCAGAAGTTTCTGCAGCCCGCGCCTTGTGCGGCTCAAATCTCCGATTTCTAATATTTCCCATCATCGTCATCATTGCGGATACATACTACTGCTTTAAAGACCGAGCGATGCAATTGAATTAGCAAACGGAACAGAGAAGAATCAGCTAGATTGTAAGCGCCCAGAGCCTATTAATCGAGGCAACAAGATCAAACATAGGAGGAAGAAACTGTCACATTCTCTAATGAGAAGAATCTGCTCAATGGAAAGATGACCTCCTGTACTAAGAAGACCTAGTAGAAAGAACTGTTCTCCTAATAATCAACGACCGTTTCCTGGTTAACAGAATAATAGAAATGAACTAAGGAACTAGGAACACTACAAAGCTGTAGTACTTATGGTATACTAACATCCCATTTTTAGTATCCTCACCATCCTATCCTACTACTCACACGTTTCTCTTGACGAAGCAAAACTAAAGTTCTGGGAGGTTATGATCATCTAACGATTGTTTTATAGTGAGATCTATTTACAAATTTTTCCCCTTGTTCACTTATCATCGCAGCTTGTTTGTTGTCAGATCCTTGTTATATATATGAAATGGCTTTTAGCTCGACTTCTGGTAATAAATGAATAAATCTCGTGTCAGACTTTATAAATTATAGGCGATTAAATGTTCGCGTGACTAATTCACGTGTAAATGAAACAAATTGCAAATAGGACAGTCAATGATTAACGTGTGATAAAAAGTATCGATCAGGTCGTTCGGTGGGATCCGTTTTAAATCGAAGTCGCATTGGTTAGTTTATACACTTTGAGCTTCTGCGATACCGTAAAATGTTTTTGTAATTTTTCCCTGCCAATTGGGTTCAATGTTATCGAAACTGATTAGGTCAGGGATTAATTAATGAACTTCTGGCAAGGGCGTACCCTTTTTATCAAGGCAGTCTTTTTTCGCCCCTAGAAACTTTTTGCCCCTTCGAGACTGGAGTTTTGGCGAATCGTTAACAGAAATTGTCTCAGTCTCGTTCGATTAGAATGAAAAGACGATTAATTTTACGCAATAGAGTTTGATTTTCTTCAATTGGTTTTATTTATTTAATATGCAGTTAAAAAGACTGAAGATACCATAAAATACTATTGAATTAAGTGTAAACTGGTACAGTTAAATTAATGTTGGTTAAGATAACACGATGAAAAATAAATATATTTACTATTTTAAAGAATTTAAGCAAGAAGAGAAATACATGTATCATTAAATGAATTATTATTTTGTAATAAAAAATAATCAGGGTTAAGGAAAATTTGAAAGAAAAGAAAAACACTCAGTACCTTCGTCAATCTTTAGAAAAATATATCGAAATTTATGATTTTTGACATACTGAAGAGTACTTCAAGTCAATCATAACAATTTCATTAAGTGTGAATTGATTCAGTTATGTTAATTTTCGTAAAACCCGATGAAAACAATATATTTGTATTAATTCACAAGACGTTTAGACAAAAAAGAATTGTTATTTATAGATATATTAATGTGTATGTAAGGTATTGGTTGAGATAAAAAGTCAGCGTCACGAACGGGATTCGAACTCACGAATTTCGGCTGCTCTACCGTCTCAACCATTACCTCACATAAATATTAATTAATTGAAAAGATGTTATTTGGTCAATCGGACCACGAACTCTAATAGAATTATTTATAGAATTTTATTATTTATTATTTTTTGCTCTTTTTAAGATTGTTTTGAAAAATTTCAGATAAGATATGGAATGAAATGGAGAGGGTGTAGCATTATTATTAATTATTATTTACAATATTACTTTTTTATTTAAAAATCAGGGATAACGCAAATTTTAACTAAAAGAACGTTTAGCTTTGTAATTATTAATTATTCACGAAGTTCGCCGCGGATCACAGTTTTGTGAAACCCAGTACTATAATTTCCACAAATTTTTCAGCCGTGATTTGAATAATGCGATCGCACCATTCCTGATATTTTGAGGCTAGATGATCATAGTTTCAAAAAATGTGCCGTTGATCTGGAAAAAGGTTAGTATGATATCAGAGTATAAGCAAGGTGTGGTAAGACTCTGACTAGTTCATTTTCGACGGAATTCATTAAATCTGGCCACGGTTACAAAAAAGTTTTATGTACGGAAGTGGTTGTTTTTATAATTTTTTTTATTTATTACACGGGTATTGTGTTTTCTACGTTGACTAAATTTTCACAATCCAGTTTACATTTTTTAGGTAAAAGTACTACAGAGATCCTCTTAGTCGTGGGATTATTAAGTATAAAAATGGGTATAAAGTGTAGTATAAAAGTGGGATCAAACTCTGTGTCGGAAAGTGTGCTACCGAACACCCCGGGGATTTGTGCACAGAAGTCCACTAACGAAATTGAAAACCTGAAGTTCTTTAACAAGTTTAACATTTCCGAGGAATATTCCCGCCGTATGGGAAGGGTTCATTCCAAATTGAAGGTGTTTAAAAGAATACCTGGTTGTTGGCAGACAATTTTTATAACACCGGGCCAACACTTAACCAACAACGTTATCGAAAACTTTTTGGCTTAACAGATTACAATAAAATCTCTTACAAGTGCGTGAGAAACTTAGAGATTATATCTTACATACTGGATATGAATAGGAGGAAATTTATGAAAATTTGATTGCTTGATATAAAAAAATTCAGCCTAGATGTAGAGTCTGCCCTAAAAGCCGATATAACACTAATTATCAATTATAATTATTATTTACCTATTAATGCTTATCGTTCTATATATAACTTTAATTTAATATTAAATAATCAGATTAACAAATTAAGAATCATTGCTCAGCTTCAGTTTGCTAACAAGAAAATTTATGAAATGAAGTAAGTAAAACAATTCCTGTCGAACAGGAGAGCTAAACGTCCACTATTGGTTGGGTATAGAAAAATACATTTTCCATATCAGTAGCAATTAATAGCTACCATGCGAACCTAGAAACGAAATTGGGGAAAATACGAATCGGAAACCCTTCCCAATGGCCACCTCGATCCCCACATACGAGTTCAATTTCCGTAACTGTGAGACAATTAGCTGAATTCTCAGGGCTGGAGGTGCTGTGTTTTAATAAATACACTTTCCGTAATGAAAATGAACTGTGATCTTTGTGTTATTTGGAAAATAGTGTGAATAGTGTTTTACATGTTATAGCGGTTAGCTCTCATTTTGCATAAATAGATTATTTCATTAAGAAGACGGTAGTGAATTGTATTTTTAAATTTATTTTAACGGCGCGTCGGAAAAACTATTAATTTAGAATTTATTTAAGTATTAAACTATTAATAAATCCGTAATTATAGGATTTAATAATTTAAAAAGATTTTGTTTTTAAACAGTAGTTCAAAGGGAATCAAAAGTGGGTTTATGTTTTTAGAATTTTTATAAAATTCGGTTTACGTAGTATAATAAAGAAAAATATTAAAAATGACACGGAAAACTCCTCAGGCGGATTACGGGCCAAGAGTATTGTCGGGCTGCTTTTAGTTCAATCAATTAATTTTGTAATAACATATTTATTCCATAAACGCATTTATTATTATTATATTTCTGAGATACTGTTATGCCAACTGCGTATGAAATTGAACTTGTAGAAACAGGGCAAAAATTATCACGTCATCGAGTCTTAAGAAATTCTCGAGATCAACTTTTGTTGCTGAACGACCAAAGTTCAACAAAATATACCTAGAGAATTTTCGGTTCAACGAAGTTGATCCATTTAAGTTTGAACCAGTCAAATGAGTTATTACTTTTAAGTTGAAGCATGACTTGAAATAGTAAACTTGTCAGTTGGCTGTTTCTTGTTCAACTTTTAGAGTACGCTTGTTGTTTTGCTTTTGTGTTTTTACAATAATTAACAAACAAACATGACCTTCAAGTAGATTTACAGTAGCAGATTGTAAACATTAAGGCATTGCCCAATAAATATTGCTGGTTTTATTATTGTAAAATTAAGATGTTTGCCTATTGCCTCGGATCGCCAATGTTTAGCACAAAACGCGTCAACTTGCAAGATACAAATTAAAACTCAAATAAATACGTTTTCTTCAAAGTTTATTATAAGTATTATTGAGCCAGGCAGGGAACTGTGTTTGACCTGATGTAGCGAGTAATTACGGTTTTTAGTTGAGATGAAAAAAAGTTAATGGCACGAGAGGGATTCGAACCCACGACCTTCGGCTAGATACGCCGCTGCTCTACCACCTGAGCTATCGTGACCTCGATCCTCTCGGACATCAACTCCCCATCTCAACCTCACCTTACGAGTTTTGCCTCCTTTTGCCATCTCAACTAAAAACCGTAATTAATTGTGTTATATTAATTGGTCGAACGGACCACGAAACCAGTGAATTATAGCGAGTGTTCCTCAGGGAAGCGTACTTGGTCCATTTCTATTTTTAATATATACACTTATATACGCTGATGATGCAGCGATTATTTCACGTAATTCGGTCCCTTCAATATACACTCAATATTTAAAAAATGTGAATAAATTATCAGTTGGTTCACAAAGCGGAGAATTAAACTAAACCAAACGGAAAAAAAAAAACGCAGAGATGAATTTTACCCTCTATACAAGTATCGGTTCCTTAGTTGAGTATAAATGGAACCCCATTTCCTACCATTGACCTATTGAGTTATTTTGGGCTTTACATGGAGAAATGATCGACGTTTTTGAACTATTTTTTAATATACAAGGCAATGGTAAGACCCTTCAAGGAGTACGGTTGTGAAGTGGTGTGAAGCCTCAACCAAAGGTTCCAATTCCCAACGTCTACAATCAATACATCTTAATTTTTTCCATCAAATTATAAATGGACTTTTATAATTCAAATATATATCTGGTTTGTACAGACCTCTTCTAAACCATGTATATGTGCACGTGTATGGGCAGATTTGAGCTTATCTTAATCAGTGATAAGTAGTCAGTATTAAAACAACTATGTTGTTCATTTATCGATAATTATTCTAACAGTAAAAAATAATAGATTTGGTGTGCAAGGAAATATTATTGAAATAGAGCTTGCCTTTTAATCAGGTGGAAAATAAAAATGAATAAGCGTACACTTTTTTTACAGCTTTATCGGCTGGTAGTACGTGGTCAAGACTAAGCTTTTAATAAAGTACCTTTAAAAACGCGCCAAGTTTTATAAGCGACCCCGAAGCTCTCAAGCTTTAAAATTAATTAAACTTGGTGGGCCCCAAAAAACTCGGTTAAAGAGAAGTATTTTCATGGTGGGGATGTGTTTCCTTAGGGGCGGCCTTTCTATTACCCTCTAAGGGCTTTTATTAGCTTTTCTTAATAACATAAATAATGGGTCTCGGAGAACAACACTTCGCGATTTTAAAAACCCCTCCCTCGAACTTCCGAAGAATTTTCTTTCCTGTTTTTTACACGACGAAATTCAATATCAGTTGGGAGGAGAAACGGAAAATTTATTAGGACCGAAAGTGTTTTTGAATATTTCTACTGGTCTGTCTCCAGTTCCAGTTGCATAAGCCTAATATTGGCATTGTTTTGGGTTTTCTTCTGGCTAGGGAATTCATTTTTGGAATACGAGCTTTCATCGGTGTTCTCCGTTTGCCGGCCGTGAGTCAATTCGATCACGCTCCGTCTAAATTGCATTCCGCCCAGTTTAAGACTCTTCACTTTTCGGAGCCACTTTTGAACTCGGCGTTTCACTCAAAGGAATCAATTGAATTCGAGACAGGGACAAATAGAGAAGCAATAACACTCCGAAAATGAGATCGGTGTTTGCGTTGGAAGAGAAACAAAGAAGCGAAGCCCGGACGACCGGTTTCGAAATGAATGTAGAAGCGGGAGAACAAAGCGGCAGGGGGAATATAAATCATGTTTGCGACCCCCCTAGGAGAAGTAAAACATATTGACATTTTTGCCATTCCGATGGACTCGTCCACGCGTTTTAACAGGCTCGTGTGTGCACGCAAGTCGCGCGTGTGTGTGATCCGACCGCTCATCCGTTAATACGATTGTAATTTCTCAGGGAAATCTACGTGTACTAAACCATAATGGCCTTACAACCAGTAAGCCATAAATTACAAGTGTTGAAAACTAGTTAGTCCAACCATATTGACTCTACAACACACGATTCCGTTCATTTCACGCTAGGTTAATTTAACATATGCACTTGAATATTTATCATTGGTCGAAAGCCAGCACAATAATTTTAACCTACTGTTCGGATTGGTCTAGGCAACGGACGTGGGATCACCGATTTGGATGCACCTTTCACTGTGGCGAAACTCGGCTGAAAAATGGGCTTTAATAGCGGAGAAAATATTTTCAATACTTTCATCGACATTATTTTTTTAAATATCCATTATTTCAATGTATTTGGTTTTTACCAATGGTAAGAAATTATTGGACAAGGTCATATAAAATGAGATTTAGTTGTATCAAAACAAAAGTGAAAAATCTGTTATAGAAAAGAACAGGAAAATAGTTTCTAAAAAAAGCAACTCGGTTTCTATTTAAACACCTTTTAAAGCCCTTATATTCGAGTTTTTATACTGAAGAAAAATATAAATTTTTGGGCTGGATCAGATGGGTGAATTTTTTTCCCTGTTGTCCTCTGTTCCCTTTAAATATTCATAACCCTCTGGATTTTATCAAATGTCCAAGGTATTACAACCGTTTGAAAGCTGCATTGTTCTTTTTTTCTGCCACTATAAACGAGAAAATATGAATGAAATGAACCAAAAATTCTCTGAAGTTTTATTTTATATCTCCAGTTCAGATTTATTTACAGCGGCCACATTTGTGTTGCATAATACAAATTTGCAAGAACCGAAATACGTTATCAGTAAAATTCAAGACACTTTGTTTTTTTAATTATCTTTTTATAATTGGAGTAAGCATTTTCATAGCAATAACATAAGTACATATTTTTGGACTGTACTGGCCGAAGATAATTCTTTTCTCCCATATGACCGATGTTTTACTTTAAACCCATGACTCATCTGAATTTTAACCGAAGTAAAAGCTATAAAGCAGATTATTTTTACTTTTAGGCTATGTGTAAATTTATTATACATGAGACAAACAAGGGAAAAATTTAAAAAACCCGCTCAAATGTTTTATAATATTTCTCCGGTTCTAATTTATACACAGAGGCCATGTTTGGGTGCTTACGTATAATTTATAAGGTTCTTAGCGCCTGTGAAGTCCCCCTCGTGTAAGTTAGTTCATTGGAGATTAACTCCATTATTGAGGTTTTGGAAAAAAATTGCAGTTATATTGAAGATCTCGTTAAACAAACAAATTATTTATTTAATTTACAAAAATAAAGTACAACTCGATTAAAATTATATTTTACTCATTAGAGTCCGATTGTCCAAATAACTTCTTTCCAGTTAATTAATTTTTATGAAAGGTATTGGTTGAAATAAAAAAGTCAGTGTAACGAGCGGGATTCGAACCCACGACCTTCGGCTAAATACGCTGCTGCTCTACCACAATAGCTCAAGTGCGAAACTTGAACGAATACCGCTCGTGGCACTGACTCAACTAATACCTTTCATAAAGATTAATTAATTGAAAATATTATATTATAAATTTGACAGCTTCCCATAACATGGTTAATGATGGCTATCGTACAAAATTTGGGGGAAAAATATTTTAACAAATGTTGCTCTTTACGAACGCCTCAAAATAGGCAGTACGAAAGATGTAAATAGGTTTAAACAAATGCAATATGCTCGGAGTCTGGGTTACGGCCTTCTGCTGATAGAGGGACTGTTTCTCCCAGCTCCCGGCGACGGAGACTTATATGTATTTAAAAACAATGAATTTTTTGAGGAGAGTCGTGTTGGGACCGTCATAGGAAAGGTAAGAAGGGCGAACGAGGGTACGACGTTGATCATGTATACTGTTGGGTTTGCCTAAGCCTAGAGAACAAGATTACTGTCCGGGTAAATTTGGACAGAATTTTACTATGATTGTGTAGGTAAATTCTCAATAGTATTTGAATAAAATTTAGTTGACTGCAATGATAGTTGGTTAAACTGTGATCCTGCAACCCGTGTTTCCTTGCCTTTCTCAGAGACAATACTACCCCTTGTACCTCCCCTAAACATTTCCCTGTATCTTGTTGTGGCCGATTTAAACTAATATGTAGGGAACAAGTTTCGCCTTCCTATCATGACCAAGACATATTTCGGTCTAAATGTCTGCGTTTTACTGTTTCATCAAACTGTAATTTTACTATTGTTAAAACTATCAAAAATAAGAACATAAGCATCTTTAGTTTTAATCAATAAATAAAACTAGCAAAAGATTTTTTTATGTTATCAGAGTGTTGATGTGAAATTGAACAGTTTAGGAAGAACCAGCATACTCAGTATAACTAGCAAGTTACAGTTACGAGATCATACGGGGAAACGCACAGATAACTGAATATATTGTAATGCTCAAATTGAAAGACCCAAGATAACAAGCCAGTTACAGTAAGCAATTTAATCTATAATTTTTTCAAGCATTAATATCTATTAAAACGGGATACAGATGGTGGAGCCTACAGAACACTGGAGGTGCTGAAATGTTCCAAAGGGCTGGGGAAACAAGGAACATAGACTCACGAAAACTAGCAATAACACGGGAAAACGAACTGATATATTGAGTCACTAATATATTGAAATGCACAAATTGACAGAACCAGGATAACTGGCAGTTACATTTAGAAGTAGATATTTGTTATATAAATTGTCAACCATTGGGATCTATTGAAACGAGATAAACATGGCGACACCCACAGAACACTGGAGACGTTGAAATGGTCCAAAGCGTCAGAGGAAACCAGGAAAATTGACAGACCCAGGATAACTAGAAAGCTAGTCAGATGTTGCTATTTGATCTAACTCCGCAAACCATTGGAATGTATAAAAACGAGATACATACGGAAAATGGAAAGACTCAACAGTAAAGTGGTACAAAGTTGAAACCCGTCTGATATTCAAAACAAGCGGTAAGGACAGGATTTTTGGGAGACAATCATATTGCAGTTATAACCAAATAAAAGTAGTAGATTGCTACACCGACCATTAAAACTGATACTAACGAGATAAGCACGAGCAGGCTAACAAAGCTGAAACAAGAACAAAAAATATTAGAGAAATGCGTAAATATGGGTTAACGAAACATATTAGTAAATGATATAAAGTAATAGTATGCTGAGTGTACTATGAAGCTTCGTTGTTCTCAAGCACTTTAGTCTTTTCTATTATTGTACTTGTCTACAGCCTAAATTTAGTTCAATTGAATCGATCCTCCTTTTACGAAGTATGATGTCTTTAACTGTTATTTTATCACTTATTTTTCATAGTCATCTTGTTACGCTAGATTATGTCTCCTTTAAGAGGTACTTCTCATTCGAAGATCATACGGTGCTTCTTCTTCGTGATTGCATAAATAATGATTAACAGTAGCAAAGTGCTTGCTAGTTTGGACGAGGGTCCATTAAAGTAGGTTCTCTATGCCTGAAGCCATTAGAATTGGCCCACTTTTGCTTTTGTTTCGTATGGATCCATACTGAGATACAGAATCCTGTGTTTGATCTTATTATCCCGATTATAGTCTCCGAGCCTTTAATTAGTAAAGCAGTTCTTCCTTTCGCAAGTTTGTATCTCAAATGACTCCAACATTGTTTTAAGAAGAAGTAGGTAATTGAATGTATTTACTGCACTGATGATGATGATAAGCGAAATACTAGAGAAATATTGAATAGGAAGCGGGGATTTTGTATTCCATATCGTGTCGGAATAGTACGAAATAGATAACTCGAAAATTTTTAATATTTTTGAATGCAATGAAAATTGTTTATCTTGACGTGTGTGACAAAAACTAAAGCGAAGAGTTGTTGTTCAAATAACGAAAGGACATGAAATTTCATCATCAGGCGTATACGTTGATTTCGGCGAGACTCTGTAGTGGAAAGACATATTTTTATTTTGGCAACATTGTAAACATTTGAAAGTCGAATGCGGCGAAGGGAAAATTGAGGCGAAAGGCTTCGTGGGGGGAGGGAAGGATACTTGAGAGAAGGGGTTGTCGCTAGGTGCATTAGTCGGATAATTCCTACCGGCACAGACATGAATGCGAAATAACAGCCCTTGAAATTTACCCATGGCGTGAATATTTCATGTTCCTTCTCATTTTTCGAGGCATAGCTTGCTTTTGAATAATAAATTGGGTGTTGTAGTTTTTTTTTGTTGATAAAAGTAGAAATCGCTGTTTTTGATATAACAGTAATTCATTATTTAATGTATCACTTTTAATTCGCATATATAATATTTTAATTGTTTTGAGGAAAGTTGGTAAACTGAAATTTTAATTTTACATTACAGAATTTTTTTTTTAAATTTCAGTAATATCTAAGAAAAGTATGTAAAACGTTCGATTCCTGCACACGTACAACATATTATGTACACACATACTTCCATAGAGTTGCGCTTATAAGAATCATTCTACCAATTAAATAAAAAAACCTTATTTTTTGTATATTTATTAAAAAGTTGTAAAACTGTATAAATCAGATTTAAAGGATAACATAAAACATTGAAGTTGAACGAAAAGTAACTCCTTATATATTAATTATGCAAGCGAAATTAAGGTATTATGAATTGTTAATAGAAAATTTGAAAGGACTTTTAACTAAGATAAATATATTTAAATATACAATAGGAACAAAAAAATGGTGTTTAATGGCCAGCCAGTGGTGATTTATCCTAATTTGGCTTCAGTCGGCCACCCCGGCTTGCGTGATTTACCCCCTTCGACTCACGATCCTTCATCCCCCGCGTCGTCAGAGATTTACATGTGAACATCCGGGATGGCTTATTTTTTACGAAATTGTATCCGAAGCGTGTACCGCCCTAGGGTCACTAAGGAGAGCGTGAAGACCGGCCAAAACACTGTAATCTATTATTGCTCCAGGCTGTGTCTGGAACCGGTCATTCAAAACACACCTAAAAATACCGAAAAATTCAATATATATAAAAGTTGGTGGAAACTGTTTTTTCCCCCTTGTTGTTCTGCACGGCTTTCCGGAGATGAATTGCAAGCGGTACGGCCGTATCTTTCCACTATAGCCTCACCGGGCCAGGCGCAGGAAAGCAATATTTTTCTTTTTTTTCCCAACTTTATTAAGTTGTCATTTTGGAAAAGGGGATTTTTTGAAGAGGGAGGGGTTTGAACTAAATTTCTCCCGGGCAACAGAAGAAGGGTGTATATTCATACCGGCTGTATGGGTTTGTTTGTCTTTCCGTTATTCAATTCTTCCTCGATATCACACATAATACATTAAACCTTAAATTTTCACAAAATCGATTAAAGACAAAGAAATAACGAAAATTTAATAAATGTTTATATTACATACCGCTTACAATTTATGACGCGTTGGAAGTTCACTTAAAAAATTCATTCACTACTCTGGATTTGACTCAAATTCAAAGTTATGACAACCACTGGAAAGCTGGAATGTTCTACTTTCTGCCTACATTTGGTAATAATACTAAGAACAATAATGATGAAATCGACATAAACATGCCCAATGTTTCATTTTTTTATCCCGCCGGTTCATGATATTACATGTACATTGTAAAATTCTAAACCACGTATTGTTTCCCGTTGATAAGTGGACTCGTTTCAAAGTTACCACGATTTTTGTGATTTTCGAAAAAAATCGTAGCCGCTGGAAAACGCAAAATATCCCCCCCCCCAATTTTTTTACGATACTAACCAGGTTATTGGAAGTTGTCAAATGTACAATATAATTTTAATCGAGCTGCGCTTTTTTTTTGTAAATTAAATAATTTGTTTTACATAAAAATGTCGTCTTTCAAATAATTCCGAATTTTTCACAAATTTAAAAATGGAGTTAATTTTGATACGTCACTGATCAAACATTACTAGAGAAGGACTTCACAGACCGAAAGAACCTTAAAAAAATACGTAACCACCCAAGTGAAATAAAATATTCAGAGGGTTTTTAAACTTTAAAAACTCGAATGTAAGGGCTTTAAAGGGTGCTTAAATAGAAACCGAGTTGCATTTTCTATGACTGATTTTTTCATTGACTTTTCATTTGAAGTTATGTACTGGTTTTAATAGTGTTTGAACCAACCTCCCCTCAGAAAAATTCGTGTCCTCTTAGTTCGAGTTGCGCTCCCTGATGAACAGCAGTTAATAGTTGTTACATGCCGGAAGTACGACTAGACGATTTCGGCGTCATACAATGTATAAATTTCCATATAAGAATATTTCTTTTTGGGCCCATCGGTGGCCGCAACGGTTTAGGCGTTGACACGGCGCTAATCCATTACAAGGTAAAGGGCCCGGGTTTGAATCCAGCCGCCCTGCGTTCGAAACCGACATTCTTTAAAACGTGTTTTTTTTCTCAAAACCGGCACCCCGAGGGTTATTATAACCTATGCTGTTGCGAACCCTCTTTAAACAAAATATTTATTTTTAAACGGTTAGATATAAAAAGCGAGGATAAATTGTTAGCTTGATTGGTTCCATTGGGTTGTTCATTCCTTGAATTTTTTGGGTTTTTGCTAATCTTCAGTTACTTTATTTGAGCACAAGGCGGCAAAAAAATTATTATCCGCTTTTTATATTTATTACATTATCTTATAAAAATTGAATAATCAATGCCAAATTTTAAACCGAGAGCTGTAATTCAACAGCTATCAATTGAATAAAACTTTGACAAAATTAGTCGTTTTGTGTTGATTCAGTAATGCATGGCGAGGGTGGCAGTGAACCGGTGTTGAATGAATTCGTCCTTTTCTGTTTTGTAAATTGCGAAGAATAATCCATTGGGTCAGGACTCCCTCAGGTATACATTCGGGGTATATCTTGTTTAATGGGCTTTACTAGTTCGATTAAATTTTCTAAAGTGCCTTTATTGAATGATGACCACCACTCTTCGTTTAATGATTATAAAAAGATTAATCATTACATTTCTTTTTCTGCAAAAAACATTCCTTTCAAGGAACAGTATTCTGTACTTGTCCCTTTTAAGGGGGTCTACTTGATTACTGATTTAGTGATGGCCACTAATAAGGAGTGTACCTTTGAGGATCATTATACATACATGTTCAACAGAGGATACAGAAACTTGTGTTTCATTAAACGTATGTATGACGTCCAACTTTACAAGTGTTTATACATTAAAAATATTGTATCAGTCTTTGGTTAGGGTGATTTAAGTTGGATTACGTATTACAAAGATACTAAATATCTAATGTTCACATCTGGTCTTAACTTCACTACGAAGTCCGTGACTCATTGCATTGAAAATAAAGGCATTGAAAATAGACTCCTTGGTAACTTTTTCGCTATTCGGATGGAAGATTTTAAATGGCCTCATTGATGCTAACTCAGCTTCAGTGTGCCCACTCGAATTTTACGAGTGACCGTTTTACATTTCCTCTTGCAGAACCAATCTCTCATCCACGAAATGTATTTATTGAATTTTCCGTTCTTTGAATATGTTATGCAAAGATCCATTTCAAGACTTTAAAAGAATAGATATTTGAGTTGTTAAGGTTGTTACTCTTGAACCGCTGTGAAGTTTAATATTTGATTTTCGAACTTTCTGTTTACATACATGTTTTCCACTGTTTTCAAGTTTGTTTATGTTTATAAACAGTTTTTACTTAATGTTATTATTACGGTTATTATTATATTTAGACACTTATATTTTGCGGCTGCTCTCTCTGAACTATGTAATAAATGAATAATTGTTCTTCTTACTTTGGATTAAAAAGCTATTTTTTCCTTCCTATTTTATTTAAAATTAATACAGTAATAATATCCAATAAAGAGATATATTTTGATTTACATTTTGTTTTATTAAACCGTGATATACTAACCAGTCCGCAAAATCTGTACCTTTCATGGCGAAGTGTTCAATCAACGGGGTATGCATGATTTAATAAATATATTTTTTTAAATAGAAAATTAAAACTTTAATCAAAAATAAACTGCTCTGTGTATGATAATGTAATATATACAACATTTATCGTGAGAGATACAAATAAAGATAGCCGAGGTACCTCCTGTTGCCTCCAGTCCTTTCAGATTACCATCTATGCCACCAAGCATATTATTATTTAAACTATCTAAAATTTGAAAGTAAAAAAAAAAAAAAAAAAAAACTAAAGATTGTATTAGCATGCATAAATTATGCATATTAGAAAATTAAATAAAGAAAATGGTTATAATATAAGAAAAATATTTTCGGTTTACTTCATAATCCAAAACCGTCTTTTTTGCTTGGAAGAATGCTTCAAGAAATGGAGGATCGGACTCAATGAATCCAAATCCTACCAATTAGTCTTCACCTTTATTCCAATCCCCAACTCTTGGTCCAGTAACCAATGTCGTTCGATTTTTAGAACGTTACATAGAAAAAAGACTTATTTGCAAATTCCACATTCTTCTTAAAAGATTAGCACTTAAAAGTACTACTTCAACAAATTCGACAAGAGACCAAACCTTCACAACAAATGCACATCATTACAACCGGGCTACGGAATCAAATTGTGTGGTTAAAAAATCCAACTTCACTCCAAAATCCTTCGAACCATTGACCAAACTGTCTACTTTGTACCCAAGAGTATCCACCAATCCGATTTGTATACGAAACCCCATGGGCATCGTTTTAAAACCTTTCATCCGGAAAATTTCCCGCCAGACTCAAAAGAAAGGGAAGTGCTGATATAGGAGCAAATTTAATGAATTTTTTCTCCAAGCTGATATAGTTATAACATAAAATTTCAAAGACAACAGAGTTGAATATATTATTTAAAACAAAATAAAAACAACCAGTAATACATTTTTTGGCCCATTTTTGTTGACTCTTTGCGGATTTAAATTAGAAAAATATAATATGACTATCTGCGATTAGTTTGGTTTAACAACAATCCATATTTGTTTAGTGGTCAAAAAAGACCATCGTAATTAGAGATGGAAAGTTGTGTCCGAGCTCAAGTGTTTAGATTAGCCGCGATTTGAGTCGTTTGGTTCGAATCCCGCTCGTGACAAAATTTTTCATCTCAACCAAAAACCTTGGATAATAAGAATGAAGAACAGGTTTAACAATAATGTTCCGGAAGCAGTGTGTTGAACATCGACAAACAGAATGAAAGATAAAACGAAAACTTTATTTAAACAACCTATAAAACTGTAGATACCGCCGTGGAAGTTCTTCCTCGAATCAAAGATAAGGCAAACTGGACATCTGTTTGAGCCAATTCTGACTGAGTTATTACTTTGAGATGGTTTCTGACGGACATTTCGTCTTCTGAAAAAACGGAGATCAAACTTCTTGGCCTAAGGAAAAATATTTTGCTTGAGATTGATTAGAAATTTGTACTTGTCCTTCTTTATATATCTTACCTTACAAATCAAAATTTCACATTGAAACCAAAAGACGTTCTGGCGAGGTCGGCAAGGCATTGAATCTACAAACCTAAAACTAGCCTTAACTAAAACACTATAAACGGACTGTGAGTAATTGATTAACAATCAAAACTATAAATCCGTTTAAAGATAAGATTTTTTCTCAGCATAAAATTTCAAAACGCTTTTTTATCCCTGTTCGACAATAAGGCTCTAATGGACCCGCATAGCTTTCAATGGGACATCTTTTTAAGGCCATTGTTCCGTGGACAAAAGGGATTTTTTTCCAACTTGACAGCTTGAAACATATCGAATTTTGTGAATACATTTAGCATTATCGGTATCAAAATTTTGTAGCGGCGATGACGTCAGATTCGACCCCGTCTTCCATCATCAAAGAGAAACTTTCAAAGTATTTCCAAAAGGGTGGACGAACTGAAAACTTTAACTCGTTCGATTTTTTTCCCAACCCCTTCTTTTTAGTAATTATTTATAAATGAATATTTTTACATTTAAGTTTAAACGAAATACCCGAAAAAAATGAAAGTAGAAATTTTAAAGGTTAAAGGAGATTTTAACAGTAGACCTCTTTTTCATAGTGCCATAGTAAAGGGTAAAAATATTCTCCAATTTAAAAAAATAATTTTCGCTTAGAATATTTTGAAATTGAGATTTATGTTTTCAAAAATATAATTATTTCCCTTCTTGAAAATTTCTTTCTTATTCGCGAAATAATGCAGGTTGGTTTTATTCGATTCCAACGTCTCTATTAGCTCAAGTCATGAAGTTATTTCGATTTAAACAGTTCACGCAGTACAATTTTCAAATTTTAAAAATTTTCAGAAATAATTACGCGTTGTGAATATTATACAATGAAGAACCAATAGTGCCATTGCAAGGCAGCAGGCACAGATCGCTGTTTCACTTCCTCTGGAATCTAGGAGTTTTTATTATAAAGTATGTGTTCATGTGCTTATGTGTTATTGTAAATGTAAATTAGGAAATTATCTTTATCCCGAATATCGAGTATTCTGAGGTGAGAATGTGTTGTATAAGGAGTGAAAATAATTTATCAGCGTAAATGGACGGTTTAAACCTGCCTCAAGGCATAACAACACTCTGTGTTGGACCCCCTGTTCCGGTTTTTGAGAGAGACGGGGGTGTTTCCACACCTGTAAATGGTGTATATGTGAAGTAGTTTTGTAAATAAGTATATCTGTGTTGTGTGTTATTGTGTTGTGTATTTATTTGTACATAGTAAATTATTCGTCAGTTGTAAGTGGCCGATGGCGGAAGATTGAGTACCCCATTGGCCACAACAGTAGAGTAAGAGGGGGCTGAAATGACTTCATTGTTGAAAGCCACGATTTAAAAAAAAAAATTATGGTCATTGGAATCATCATTATCTAGAGATTGGCTGCCGGATTAACACAGGAAAATTACTCGTCTTTTTTTTTTTTTTTTTTTTTTTTTTTTAACGAGGGTTCGCAACAGCAGAGGTCGTATAAACCCTCAGGTTGCCGGTGTTTTTGAAAAAAAGCCCATTTGTAAGTATGTCGGGTTCGAATGCAGGGCCGCTGGATTCGAACCCGGGACCTTGACATTACAGTGATGAGCGCCGTGTCAAAGACGAAACCTCGCGGCCACCGACGCCCCCTACTCGTCGTTTTCTACGCTGTTTCAGCCAGATTGAACTTTTAATAGTAATTTGACAACATGAATTACAACGAAAGTTTTGCAAGTGAAGAAAACAAAAGACATTGACGAATATGCGAATTTGAAAAATGTTACAAATACCTCAACTTACTTACTACGACCAATATATATATATATATATATATATA
>CM077105.1:3267011-3293404 GCA_039619505.1 Cimex hemipterus | reverse complement strand
ATATATATATATATATATATATATATATATATATTAACTAGTCTGGTAATCTGGTAATGCCTAAATGGCTGAATAGCCCTAGAAAACATAACACGGTTTTGTGGGTTATGAAGGTGTAGAAGGAAATAACAGGTTGACAACTATCCAATAAAAGGCAGCCTTCTGGAGCGGGAAAAATGAATTTGAGAAAGAAAAACCTAAACACTGGACGAAAGCACCTAATATGAAGCATGCTAATGGATATATCAAACTCTCAAAATGAAAGCAAGAAATCCTCGCGTTTTAGGATTTACTACCTGATAACTATTGGTTATAAAAAGGAAGTTTTAAGTCCCTTGGTTCTATAATTTAAATTTCTACTGCGCTGAACAGATTATGGGTGACTCATTGGGGGCCGTCTTCACGCACGGGTTTGTACTAAACAAACGCGTTTTGTCATTGCGCCATCATCAGAAAGGAATTCCTTAAGTTAAATAAGAACCCTATGCCGGTTCAGCTTGTGTTCCCCAGACACGTAGACAACTCCAAGCATCAACTCTAATTTCTACTGCATATTGTTATTTATTTTCTTTTTTTGAAGTGCAAAATACAAATAATGAAAATCGAATAAAAACAAAAATGAAATGTGTGTTTCTTGACTGAAATATTGTTTCATAGTTTGTTGGAGGAGCGGTTAAGAATGAGGTTGTTTAGAAAAACACGTTTTTTCATTTCCTTTGCTGGCGTTTCGACCTTTATTCTTGTCATCTTTAGTGCCTGGGCAGAGGGCAATGTAAATGTTGATTAAAAAAAAAAAAAAAAATAGAATTTAAGTTACAAATATAAATTTTGAACCAAATATTTTACTCACATAATGTACGCGCTATTTTTGTGGTCGGTCATATTGCTTGTGTGTGAAATTCATCAACCAATATGACACCCCATGAATAGGACCATATTTTATATGATTATACTCTGTACAAAATTTATATTTGCATCTTAAAGTGCATTTTCTCCAACCAACATATGTTTTGTACTTGACCCAGGCCCTGAAGATGGCCCAAATAAAGGTCGAAACACCGGTAAAACAAATTGAAAAGGTATTTTTAGCATTTGATGCACAATGAAATCAATTTTTATCGAACATGAATACTGTTATTTCCCCAGTTTCGTAAGACATTCGGTCTTATAAATAATATGAAAGATCGGAAAAATGGCTTAAAAGTCAAATGAAACCTCAAAATCGCAATTTGTTTTACATTGATATAGAAAGTTGAAAAAGTTTAACTATAATATATCCGGTTTGAGAAACGTAAGCAAATTCTGTATTAATAATTATATTTTAAATCTGTATTATAATAACAATTTTTAAGCATTATTTATACCAAGGGACCGATTTAGACCGTCGCTGAAACCGGACGATACCGTTAAAAATACTTATAATTTTTTTTTATTACAACTTGTCATATTAAAATAAAACTTATAAACCTTTTTAACTATTTTCCGTCTATAATTGTTGTTGTTGTTCTGGATATATGATAAATCCTCCTGGGTATTAATTTTTAAACATATATGCAAACAAAAGTGATATTAGTGGTTTAAAAAATATGTAAAATATATTCTAGAGATGTATTCAAGGTGATTCATGAATAATGCGGCAAACATCAAAAGGTGTTTCCTCACACAAAATAGAACAAAAAAAAGTTTCTTTTTTATTCAAGGAAAGGACGAAAAATATATGTAGTTTGAGACATCGTTTTAAATACTGCAATCCAAAGGCTGTTCATGAAATTACGCAAACTCGGTACATTTGAACGGTCTGAGGGAACGTGCTAGTAGTGTAGACACGAAGAAAGAAATCGAAGAGGAAAAAAAAGGATTCCGCCTTCCTTTGACACAAGGTTAATGAATTGAAATTTTAAAAGGATTGTGAGGGCTTGTAGATTACCAGTTGATCCGAACCCTCCGAACCTTTCCCACGATACCTAGCCTTTTTTCACATTCTTGCTTAAATTTCTCCTCCAATTTAAGCGTTAATCTCAAACATGAGTAAATAGTTGATAAGCGCATTATTAATTAAATTTTGGCAAAATTTTGACAGTTTTATCTAAAAACGAATTTCGGCGATTTATAAAGAAAATAAAAGAAGAGTACGTTTTCTTAATAAAAATTTAATCTTTTTTTTTAATTGGTGTAATTTGTTGTAGTATTGAGGGTTCATTTAATGGCACACAAAGAGGATTTTAATTTTTTTTAACTGTACCTTTTTCGTTTTCACTGGGCGGATTTATATTGAGGAACTCCAGTGAGGTATTAATTTTATGAGCATGCATTCACATAAAGTGGTGATGGTGGATGTAAAGTGTTTTTTTTTATTTTGTAAATCAGTTGTCACATTTTAAAAATTTTAATCTAAAATCGATTTACTCGGCTATTTCTCTGAATACATTCCGTATTGTATATAGTATATCATATTATACAGACATTTTTCATCTGTGTTCAAATATAATTTTGTAAAAGCCCTTATGAATAGTTCATATTACTCCTGTCGATGTCGAAGGCAATGAGACGAAAATTGTACTTGTTTTTTTTACGTTTCGACCTAGTCCCTGATGTAGGAACACGATATTAAAACTATGGTCGACTAATAGACATTAGTCCATTCATTTCACTTCAATTGTTTAATATTTCTTAGACAGTATCGATACGAGACACTAAACTTAGCCATCGAGAGTACAATTAAATTTCACAATTTTCATTCCTTACTAATTACAAAAAAAAAAAAAAAATCGGTCTTAGCTGGCTAAAATTCGACTCTTTGTTTTGATTTTGTACAAATAAATACATATGAAAACACATAAGGTCCAACATTACTTTCTGCCCTATTTAACGAATTTGGTACGGACAACGACTAAAATCAAACTGAATAACGCAGAACTTTAAAAAATAAATGTTGACTATATAATTCCACAAACATAATTCATACATTGAATACAGTTTTATCAATTTGATATTTTACTTTTGCCCAAATTCAATAAATTTGAAAAATACCCTTTTGAAATATAAACACTACAACAAATAAGTAAAATCCTAGGAGTAGGATGACATGTTGAGTTTGAAAAAAAATACTAAAGAATTTTATGCTCTCTCTCTCTCTCTCTCTCTCTCTCTCTCTCTCCCCTGGATTCGGTTATTTAGACAGAGTTTGTCATACTGTAAAGATTATTGGAATTTCTTTAAATTTCCAATTGAAATAACATGACCTTGTAATATTTTGTGTGCAAAATTCCATTTTGAAATGTGTGGTGATTGATGACCGTTAGTCGATGTTTATTCGGAAATGTGATGATGAAAAAGTGAGATGCGGTCTGGTGTGATGTATGTTTTGTTAGATGTAAACAATATTTAACAAATACATGTTTTTTCCACATCCTAAATGTATTTGATAAATTTAAACAATGTTTGTAAATCCCAGGTCATGAAGATGATCTTCGATAAGATCGAAACGTTGCCATGATACAGAAAATGTTTTTCTGCAATCTACATCACACCAGACCGCATCTCACGATTTCCGAGTAATCACTGTATTTTAGGTTAGTTTGCGTAATAGTTTTATATAGTGTTTAACACAATTAATTACGGTTTTCAGTTGAGATGAAAAAAGTTAATGGCACGAGAGGGATTCGAACCCACGACCTTCGGCTAGATACGCCGCTGCTCTACCACCTGCTCAACTCCCCATCTCATCTGATGTCCGAGTGGATCGAGGTCACGATAGCTCAGGTGGTAGAGCAGCGGCAATTTTTTGCCTTTTCAATTCAATTGGTACACTTGCACCGGCAGAAGCATGTTTGGTTTAAACGTTGGAATATATTTGAAGAATTTCAAAAATTCATTACGCCTTTACCAACCTTCCTACAGATTTGCAAACTTCAAAGCATAACTTTATTTAATAAGCTTACGAATGGTATGCGTGGTAGGATGAGTACATTCTTTCTTAAAGGAGTGTGGTGGATAAAAATTAGTATCATTTGCCTCGTATTGATAACAAAATTACATAAAACCTGATCACTAAAGATTAAACTGAAAATAAAGACTGAAGGGTTTGGGAAAACGAGTTGATTTTTTTGCCAAAATCTTCGAGAATTGTTAACTTTATTCCTAAGAAGTTTTAGTTGTTGTTGTTATAGACTCGTTTGTCACTCGTTAAAAACTATAGGAAAACACGGACCATTTTAAAAACACATTTTTAAAAGTCAATTATTCAAACAATATAATTTCATTTTGAATTTAATTTAGAAATTTAATAGTATCTATTGTAAATATATGCTGACACATTGGATTTATTGAACTGTGAAATAACATCAACACGTCTCAGCATATATCTTCGGAACAGCAGAGAGAATTGAAAAAATACACGGTTGCAATACAAATTGAAACTAAATATTAATTATATTTTGTAACGTTCATAACGTGTTTGCCATAAAGTATTTTAATTGCTATATGTTTGCCAGATTGTAACTTTTCATTATTAGTTTTTGGAAAATGTTTGATAGAATTTTTTTGCCGTTGTTAGTTTCACCCAAGACACGCACACACAATAAAACAATTGTACATCAATAATTCATAAATATTGCTTGTAATTTATACATTTATTCTTTTTCTATAAATAAATATTAGTCAAGGTATGATACAATACATTGTAATATGTCAATTCAAAATTAGGTGCATAAAATAAAATTATATTGTCTTGTTTAGAAACATTGTACTATTTATTCTGTTTTTTAAATTATGCATGTAAAACATATATTTGTAGTGTCAGATTACCCATTTATAATTTTTTGGTTCCGTTTATTTATGTTATTAAGTAGCAAATAAGAGTAAAATACTTTTCTATGTGTGTTGGCAGTTATTAAAAGCCCAAAATCTGGAAAATACGAGTTTGAAATAAAAAAATCGCAAACAATTTATTCATATATATAATATCTAATAATATCTAATTTGGCAGTTTGTAATTTTCACTTGGTTATAATTAAAAACCCGTATATTGGAATTCGTTAAAGACGATCGAAACAACAGAATCCCTGAAACGTACATTAATGAATGGTAGGGAAATATTGGGGAATAAATTACTAGAACTAGTGGAGCTTTTCTGGTTTCAGTCTGAACGCACAATAAAATAATTGCAAACCAGTAATAAACATTGCAGATAATGGATCTATTTTTATATTTTTATGCACAAACATTAATATTTCTATAGTATAAAATCTTTAAATATAAAAATGTGAACCTAAAAAAATGATCAAATTAAAACAGTTATTAAACTTATTATTTAACGTTATTATGTTAAATTATTTAAAAAATTGAAAAATATAATAAATTGAAAAATAATGCGTAATTAATCTTTACAAAAATGCAATAGTGCTGGGCTAAAAAATCGCTAAAATGTTCCACTTCAGTTATTTCTGCTCAAAAAAAAAAAAAAAAAAAAAAAAGACTGTAAAATAATTGTCACTTAATAATAATAAATTAAATGGTAAAATCAAATGTATATATATTTAAAAATTTCCCCTTATTAATCTTTTGAAAACTACGATTTTGGACTACTTATTGGTACTATTAATATTACTCTTTTACAATACTGATTTGAACAAATTTGATCTTTTCAGTTGGTAACTATTCAATAAATCTGACATTGGTATTGTTTATATTCCGTTAAAAACTATCAGGAAAACATTTTAACTAGATATAATACTAGTTTGAAAAAAATTCACAAAGGTATATTGCACCAAACAAGTCCCGTAATATTTTCACTTTGTGTTATAAATTAAAAACTTTTAAAAATTGTATTAAGTTTCTTATGTATATATATATATATATATATAAAAGATTTTTGCAAATTAAACTGTAAACTGGTTTATTTATAAAAATAATTATTTTTGTGTGGATAGATTGTAATTTAGAAACAGCATAGAAAAATTTTGTGTTCCTTTTCTATGTTTTTGTTTTACCTAGCTTCTATTTTTTTTTAAATTTGAGCTTTGAATAACTTAACATAGTGTACAATGTAAACTAAAAGCTAGCTGATTAAAATTAAAATGTACGGTTTTGTTTTGGATAATTTTATTGATGGTTTTGTGTTTTTAATTTCCCCAAAAACAATATTATTTTTTTGCCAGAATACAGCAATTTTGTTTTTTTCTGTTCCACTTACTTTGCTCTTAAAAAACAAAAATCCTGCCTTTTCCCTCCGGCAAGAAGATTTCGGAGCTTGCGTATTCGAAAACTGACTGAAACGGACCGATCGGGGGTGCGAACAGGGCGAAGGTCTGATTGGGACTGAAGGGCGCCCCGAGCGTTGCGGTCGGGCCGCCGAGTGGGGACGGACGCCAAGGCGCGTGGCCCAAGCACAAAGTACGCCCGGTGCTTTTATCCTGCCATCTTCGGACTTCGCCAGAATGCCGAGTAGGAAAATTGAGTAAGCACTGTCCCGAACGATAAAATTATTTTAATTTTTTCTAAACAGAAGTATCAAGAGAGGGTTCTTCCGTGCCGTATACGCCTAAGTTGGAGAAACTTATAAAACTTGACGGGTCTTTGTAAAGTTATTATACCTAATTAACGAACTAATTAGTCTGACCTTCTAAAATTTACCACGCCATCTAAAATTTTGTTTATAGCATAGCCTGCCACATAAAATATAATTCTTTAAATAAATGAGAAAGACATGAAGTCTTCTCTTTTTAAATTATGTAAACGAAAAAGATATTATGACATCAAGTATACTGAAATGTCATCTTCAGACGGTAATGAACACTATTATTAACTTTTCCGGTGCAACAAAAACCTTATAAAAAGAATAAACAATTGTAAGGAGTAATTTGGTCAATCAGGCGCCTCAACATAATGGATTTCGTATTGATGAATGCTCATTTTCCTTTTTTACCTGGGGGAGAATTAATCTGCTCACGTCGAACTGCCACAAAATTTGCAAAATGTATTAAAATCTGATCGATCCATCCAAGACACTTGTGAACAGGACAGTCCCCATCATAGCTCATGTATAAATACTGAGAGATGTGTGTGGTTTTTAATAACCGTTAATTTATGATTATTTGGAGATCGTGAGGTGCGGTCTGATGTGAAGTAGGTTTAGAAAAACATTTTCCTTATCATACCGTTTTGATCTTTATTGAGATCATGTTCAGAGCACAAAGTGTCTGTTTCGGTGTGTCGTCTGGACACTTTCAACACGACATGCCTACACAGAAAATAAACACTTTGAGCCCTGAAGATGATCTCAATAAAGATCGAAACGGTATGATAAGGATAATTTCACGATATCCAAATAATACAGATAAATTTGTTTGATGTGGATAAAATGTATTATGCACTACATGAATCAAATTGGGCTATTGCACATTTCGTCATTATAGCTCACTGTCTATCTTGCGGATTTATCTGCATTTATTTGTATTATACAACAGTATTTATTTTTATATGCTTTAAGTAACTAATAAAAAATAATCTGGCATTACGGTGTGAAGAATCATCCAGTAGTGAACCTTCTAATAACGAGTACGTTTCACTGCCCTAAGATCGCTAGGCCATTGCTGTTTTTACCTCATACGACAATTACTGAGGTTTGTACTGGATGTTGAGCTTAAAGAGTTTAGGCTGTAATGAAAGGGATTTTTAGAGTTTTGAGACCCAAGACCTGTTTTGCCAGTATGTCTTTTATTTAAAAACCATTGCATGCCTTGGGCTTGTTTTTCCATTTAACAATTCTATATTTGATATGGTAGGATCCTACGGGAACTAGTCTGTGACCTTCTTCGTTACCCTCTAATCCTTTGCTCTTGGGTACCAGGCAACAGATCATTCATTGGAGTTGAAGCTGGGTGTTGGTTTCCGAGTCTGTGAACTCATGCTGAACCGGCATTCATTGAATCCGTCTTCACCAGAATGAAGCTCTGGGGTCTTTTTCTATGCCATACAGGCTTTCGCTAGCGTTTGGAATCACGGTTTACTTCGTACACTCAAGATATAGAATCCTCTCCACACTTGCTTTTTATGTCATACCGGTTACTTTAGAGTTAGTTCATATCATCTCGTTCTCTTTTGTAAATGGCAGACGTTGGCGGCTCTTTGAGTAGCATTCTCACCCCCCGACTGTACTCAGTACATACTGCTATAAACAGTACAGCTCCACCGAACCGTCCGGGCACACCTAAATTCCATTGGTTGGTTCAAAAATGCTGAATCAAACATTACACCACAAGTCCCAAAAATAACATTGAGCTACACTCTACCTCCAATCTATCCTATTCTCCTCACATTCTACTGAAAACAACATGAAGGACAGAACTGAACCGGCTATATCGAATAATAAAAAGTTTAAATTCTTCCATGGAAACACAACATACTCAAACCCAGCTCAACACTGAAAACAATGTGAACATAACTATGGGATTCAACTAAACCTTCCAATCTCTATATATCCAGACTTTACAATCACGAAACGATTGGAAGCAGTGTCAATGTCCAATTCTATGTTTACAACCACAACAGCCATAATAACCTAAATATTCCTTTTAGAAAATATTTAATCCTCATGTACAACAGCTTTCCAATTGATCTTTGGGCTTTATTGTTCTTAACCCCGTATATTTGCGGTTAGAAGGAAAAGAAAAGGTGGTGAAAACCATCATATAGAAAGTTACCACTTACCAGTGTGGTGTCGATGAGATTCTGATAATATAAGGTTGACACACGGTCCCCTATTTATGAGCCAGAGCTTATATGTGTATACGTTCGACATATTTAGAAAGCTTATTGCACCATTGTTCTGGAGGGCGTGTAGAGTTATGACACTTACATCGAACAATTAGAAATGTGAGATGTGAGAACTGAACTTACCTGAGATTTTTGATTACCTCTTATGCAATTTAGAAGCAATCCAAAAGTGTTTCCAGTACCAATATGATCAGAAAGATCAAACTTGCTCATCCCCTTGCCGAAGCTGCGTTCAAAGCAACAGGGAGACGGTGTGATGAAAAACGTTCAATGGGCAAATCACTCACTTCTAACACATATCATACGTCAAGAGAATCGATATCAATGATATGGTTTTTTCCTGTAAAATATCCGATTTTCATCGCTTGAGGTGATCATTCAAAGTGAAATTTTGAAATGCTTAATAAAACATAAGCGTTTATGCCATCAAGTTAGTTCATTTTACCGTTCCAATCCTGGGTTATTTTCAGTATCATCGATCATCAAAGGGTAACATCCGAACGGCTGCCATTTCATAAATGAAACGTCTAAAGCAAAATGATGCCAAACTACGATGGCCCGTTTACTCCCAACTGGACTAATTTCTCTGGTGTCGCCTACGGATATAGAGTGTAGTTCCAATAGTATCTATGAAAGCTAAAATACTGGCCTTACAAAACCTAACCAGGTAAATGGAAACAGTTAAATAATGGCTGAGACAGTTTTGTTTTCATTTTCAAATTGAGTTTCTCTTCTGTAAATGATCATTGGTCTGTTACTACACCCCAAAGCGTCAGAGTAAACATTAACCAACTACGTAAACCTTGTCTCCTACACCACAATTTATTTTCTTCTTTTCAGACGTAGCGGAAACGACGGAGAACCAATAGTGTTATATTATTAATAATATATAATTGCCAACATAATGAAATAAGTTAAACGTAATTTACGACCTAAAAATTAAATTAGCTTAAAACAGTCGTCTGTTGTATGCAAAATATTTCTGACAAATGCCAAGAATGAAAATGTTATATTGGTCGGTTACAAAACCGTTTCCAAATGTATCGAGAGACAATTAAAATCATTTTAATAATTGCTTCAATGTATTTAATAAGGCTGTTAATTTTGAATGGTTAAATCTTGAGATGTTGTTGTTATCTTAAGATATTTCTTTTCAAGCTGGGTTTTACGTACTATGTGAAAGATATTTTGCCTGTGGCGGACTGTAAACATTATTACCGCTAATTCAAAGCAACCCTTCTTTTTAAAATTAATTATTTCTTTTTGTTTCTTTTTATTTAATCTAATTTTGAGAAAGAAATCGGAGGCAAATGTCGATTATGAAATGTTTAATTAAAAACTGTCAGAAAAATCAGCGTAAAACATATTTGATGATAATCACGTGATTTTGAGCATAATGAGTCTTTGGATCGTAAAATATGAGTCGGGGTTGCTGGAGATGAAATTAAATTTTAACAAGAACAAAAATTACAACCCTTTTCTTCCTTTGTTCCAGAGGAAGAACACAGATGAAAAAAATATTTGCTTTTAATGGAACTTAAAGTTATGTTATATGAACAGCAGCAACCATCGGGAAATTCAATGAAACTTAGAAATATCGTAAAAAGGCTTTAGAAAGAAAGGAAAATCCTCGGAAAAGGAAAGTCCGACTCGTGCGATACCAAAGTTCGACTGTTGGAAACAATAATTGCGGCTACGGCCCTTTACGCGAGTGAAATTCGGCCGCTGGGATAACTGGAAGAATTGGAAAAGGTTCAACGTGAATTATTCAGGTGCTTTTTCCCCGGATCCCCAATCAATTGGTAAAATTGGCCATCTTAGGTCTTTATTACTAATTGTTTTAGACAGAGGATTGCTTGATGGATGAAGCTATCTTCCCAGCCCGCAGAAAGTATAATCCGAAAATCCAACCAGATTAAGTGAATAATAATTAGATTTTGAAACGCTAACAAATTATGTACTCACGTTAATTTGTAGCAAGGAGCTAGTAAATAGGTAACGGTGATTGCTATCAGTAAGTTGTTCAATAATTGTGGTTTTGGCTTCAACACGCCTAATATTTTTATGTGATTTGATGAATTGTGTTTAATTAAATGTAAAATAAAACTTAATTACCAAAGAATTTCCGCAAATCCTCAACTTTTAAGCTTGTTTTGATCATGACAAATCAACCTGTTTGTAATGACGTTTTGTCCTAATAAAAGTGATTGAACATTTTGCCGAGTCAGATTGCTATAGCAAACGGCGAGCTTGCTCCTGAAGGACTTTCGTTTAAGCTTGTGGTTTTGGACTCGATAGGAGGCTCTATAGATGGAAAGTTTTCACCCAACGAAAGATTTCTGCAATCTACTATTTTTGACTATGCAAACTAACTGGGTTGTACGGCAAGCACCCTTCAGTCATTACCTTGGACTTTCAATACGTCTTCCAAGACATGGCCCACTTCCTTGAAGTTTAGTAAAGAAGATAAAGCTTTTAGATTCACAAAAACCGATTAGTTTTTAGGAGACAAACTTTCCTGATATAACTTTTTACTTGCAAAGTAAACACGTTCTGAATGGTATACGTTTGTACCACAGTCGTATAGTCATTTACCTCGCACCTTCAGCCAACTTCCAAATCATGACTCGCATTCTTTTGGGAATTAGTATAAGGAAAAAAACCTTTGATGAACTGGTGTGAATGAAATGAAAGGAAGAATATTGGTTTCTTTAAGTTAACTCTTTTATATCGTTTTCTACCTGCAAAGCAAATTCGGTTAGATGATCAGGTTTGCATTAAAGCCACCTACACGTTAGTTTTTTTGCCGGGGTATTTCAACTTCAAGATCAAATAAACCCTTGGCGTACCGGTTTTTTCCGAAAAAAAGCTCATTTGTAAGAATGTCGGGTAAAAATGCACGGCCGCCGGATTCGAACCCAGTACTTTTACATTAGAGAAATATACCGTTGCGACCGCCGATGATCCTTCCGGACCTCGATTGAAAGAACTCTGAACATTCACCGATCTGCAAAAAGCAAAAATCATCTGGTTTAGGTAGAATCTGACCATTGAATGGACAAACCCAATTCCATACGTTCTGGATTGCGTTATGGTATGCAGAAAGAATGTATCTTTGATGATAAAACTGCAGTTGCAAGTTCAGTATACATTTCCCGAGCCTTGTTATCCTTACATCCTTGATGTTGAGCAGAAGCCATACCAGACATCGATAGGAATAACATATTTTTGTATAAGACACCACCCGGCAATATTCTTTTCGACCTGCAAAGCAAATAGAGTTCTGAATCACAATCTATAGCCTACGGAAACGTTTTTGCCCTTGGCCTTTCATGCCTACCTTTGTCTAGTGATTAATTTTTTATGAATATGATTTAGTTATGATTAATTTCAATGTTTTCTCAATAAAATCTAACTTCTAGACCACAAACTCATTAGTTTTTTCCACTACATCTCTCTAAAAATTAAACAATTCCTGAAGGAAAATACGTTTCTTGTATTAGTAGACTTTTTTTTAAATAAAAATCAAACAGCGGCTACAGCTAGGGATCTTTCGATAAGAAACAATTTTAAGGAAATCCGGTATAAATGTGTTTTTTTTAAACGTATTTTTTAATAATACATGTAAATATAAATTGTTCTGTGTTTTATCGGACGGGAACGGGGAAGTCGTACGAATATAAGCGTTCTCCCTTTAGTCGGGTATCTGTATAAAGTATCAGTAAACAAACGGAAAAATGCCAATACCACGTTTTTACCTATAGCCAGTATTTTGTATCGTTATCGATAATTCCCTACGTTTTACTTACAACACATTTCTTGATATTGAAAATATGTGAAGTCTGTTCCTTTTACTTAAGCCACACATTTACTCACGCTATTGAATCTCACTAACAGTATATAACATATATTTTTAACACGATAAAAAAATAGTAATTTCAATGTGTACTACTAGCATTTAAACGTTAATAACATTTATAATTATGGTCGAGGTTAATTTTGCAATATTAAAAGCACAAATTTGTAAAATAAATATTGTTATGGATGTTTAAACAATTATATTTGTACAAACCAATTTCACGCCTTACAGTTCAAAAGATTTTATTTATAAATATATTAAGGCGGTAGAGATATATAATTATTCATTTATAATTTATTAGAATGAGAGACATTTTAGTATAAAATCTCTTTGATCATTATGGCAGAATATATTTGATAATTGGTTTGTAATTCGTATAATTTTATGCATATGACAAACAATTAAGCATGGCAACGACATAAAACACAAAAAACAAGTTCCATCACAACATGCTAATTTAATTGGCATTGATGCATATTGAACATAAAAAATCTTTTAATTATTGATACTGTTTCAATAACATTTCGAATCGTTCATGCAGATTATTTTTCAAGAACGTTTGTCCAAACAGATTGTCGGAATTTACTTCAAAACTAAAATAAAAAATCAATATTGAATCTCTTGAGGAAAAGCATTAGGAAGATTAAGAATGAAAGTTGTGTAATTATGGTAATTTGTGCACGGAACATTTCCTTGAAACGCTCCACGCGGCAACATTGAATGTATGTATACTTCCGGCTCGTCTACATGGGTATGAATAAAATAATGAAATCTCATTTATTAATTAATATTTACTAAAGGCATTCTTGGTGACAAACAAAAAGATTATTTTTTAAAATGACCATAAAAAAACTCCTAAAGCCACTCGACTACATAATTATAATATAAAACAAGTTACGCTTAGAATTTCACATCTTATCTTAAAATCAAATCTTAAATATCATAATTATTGTTCTTTAGCATTCTTTAAGTTCAAATTTGTAGAAGTTTAATTGGTTTACTTATTATTGGGTTGTCCGGAAAATAATGCAGGATTTTAAGTTTTCATTAAAAAAAATCTATATAAAATATTCTGTTTACGTTTACAGGATTACTCATTTGTATGAATGTCAACACTTATTAATCCTCTTCCAAATGATATTGTTTGTTTACCTCTGTAGCATTCCGCTACTTGGAAATAATTCAGTCATCCTTATAATGTCAAAGCGAGAATTTCGTACGATTTTCTTTTACGAGTTTAAACTCGGCCGAAGCGGAGCCAAAACGGCTAGAAACATTAACCAAGTCTGGGGCGAGGGTTGTGTTAATGAGTGCACTGTGCAAAGGTGGTTTAAAAAATTTCGGGAGGGAGATTTCAGCCTTGAAGATGAAGAAGGTCGTGGAAGGCCTTCCTCTCTTAATGATGATGTTCTGCGATCAGTGGTGGAAGAAAACCCCAAAACAACTGTTCGAGAACTTGCAGAGCAACTCAAAGTCAGTAAAACGACCGTCGCTGACCACCTCAAGGCGATTGGAAAAGTGAAATCGGAAAGGGCCCATTTTGTTGCATGACAACGCTCGACCACATGTGTCACGTGTAACGTCACAAAAATTATTGGAGCTTGGCTATGAAACTTTGCCTCACCCACCCTACTCTCCGGACCTCTCGCCTACTGACTACCATTTTTTTAGACACCTGGACCACTACTTACAACACATAATATTCAAAAATCAAACGGAACTGGAAAATGCATTTATTGACTTTATCAATTCTAAAAATTCTGAATTCTACTCAGACGGAATTAATAAGTTACCAACACGTTGGGAGAAATGTATTGAGAGTATGGGAAATTATTTTGATTAAAGAACATTGCTTTAAAGTAACTAGTTTCTTTTTTTTTGTTTAATACCAAAATCCTGCATTATTTTCCGGACAACCCGATATTATGGATGTAATGAATAAACCACTGTACACCTATGTATTTACGACCAAGATACCTTTCAATAGATTAACGCAGATCACCTAGTAACAATCATAAAATTCTACGATATCATGTCACATGCAAAATGTCTAAAATATTATAGGAGGTTGTGAGAAAATGGGTTGAAAAATAAAACGTAGAATGTAATAAGAATAATCATACCCACTGTAAAAGATGAAACTTTAACTTTCTCGAAAAAAACTAAATAGGTATAATATAACCTAAGTACCTTGAGCAAAGGCTTAAATGGAGAAAATGCATAGGCAGCATTCTGCATGAAGGTAACCTCTTCTAAGCATTTGGCAGAGATTATATAAATTAAATGGTCTATGATGACTAGTGTGTCTAAATATGGTATGGGCATTGCATATCTGCTCCAGTATTGGAATTGAAATAGACACGACCTTTCCCCCGGAGATGTTTATGTACATAATGTGGCCTTTGAAAGTACCAATAGACTCCTGCGATATAAGGAAATAAAGCTAGATTTAAAGAGGAGCCTCCTCGAGAGAAGTAAAATAAATGAGATCCTGCCTGACAAAATGAAAGGAAAAAGTCAACTTTGACAGACCTTCTAAGTGATCATATCTAATGGAGATCTTTAGGAGGTTGGTTGTCCCAAGTTTCAGGAAGGGGCCCAAATATGCTACACAGGTGGATCAAGATGGAGAGAGGTAAAAGGGTCAAACTATACCCAAGCAAAGCCACTAAGACTAAGCCCAACTATTTTCCAACCTAAACTCCGTGTAATACAAATCGTGGAGTTAATAAAGAAAAATGCTAAAAGTTATACAGCTCTGAACTCGAGATAACTAAACTTATCAAAGACATAGGAATTTTGTTCTTAAAATAATTAGAATTCATTAAATGAAATGCTTGTGAACTCAGCAACATCGGTTTATGTAAAAATAACTTTCTTTTATTAGACCTATCCTGGAATTCAATTTACTAATCTCGTTACCTTATTGTTTAAAAATATAAATAAAATTGAAAAAAAATCAGAATCGGATATTAAAATATTTAGCATATAGATTATTTACAAAAGCTTAAGATATCAATTATGTTGTACTGAGAGCTGAATGGTCAATTGACTGACACTCTTTCGATATTTTAGGTTTTGTATGATTTATAATAGCCTTATAAATAGCCCTGATTTGTTAAAAATATTATTATTAAATGTTCCTCCAAAAGATACAAGAAATTAGTATCGATTTTTATACCATTTTGTAAATGCAATATCATTATCATCATCAATCATAACAGCATATAGTCTCATGGATAAATACAATATAAATTAATTCATTTAATAGTGTTAAAAACAAATTATTGTTAACTATTACATAATCTGTATTATTTTGTTTTGGCGAAAGCCATTAATAAAGATATTATTGCTATCACTATACGAGTTTTAATATTTATTTTCATTATTGATGTAATGTATATTAATATACATATGTATAATATTATATATTGAATATGTATAATATTTTCATTTTTGTCTTATTAACTCGTTCACAAGGAAAAGGTAATAAAACGACAGGATGACGAATTGCTCAACCTTCTTCTTTTAATTATTCGTTTTAATTATTTAATTTTATTATTGGTAACAATAGAAAAAGTTTGAAAATGTCATATAAAACCCTGTTCAAAATTCAGATAATAATCCCCTATTGGCACTGGAGCTGGGAAACCGAAATTTAAAAACCAGCCGAAGCTTTATGGCTTTATGGATACAATAAATTTGGTGAACAAGAGCGGAAAGCCATGAAAAAAGCTGATTCATTCTTCTGAGTGAATGGTGGTCTGGTCCTTAAAAAGTGCGACATTTCCCATTTTTTTATAACTATAGTCAGACAAAAAAATCTAGGGGAAACGCAGCGACCTAGCGTTAACAAGTCAGTTTTCATCCCAAGAAAGTTATGTTGTCTATTTGGTGAAATTGGAAGAGAAGACTTCAATAAGAGCCTTTTATTCCAAAGCAAACCGTTAATTCTACTGTCTAGAACTCAGTAATTCGGAAAATCGCTGGGCTAGGATATGCTATCTTACACATAGTATTCGGTTGATATTACCCATTCAGATTTTTAACTTTTACGAAAAACTTTACTTCGTCTCAAGATTACAGAAACATCATCGCAGTGCTTAGCGCTCAAAATCCTGATTAGGTCTGTAAGGAGAGTATTACAAAGTTACATGGAAGAAGGAAACTGAAAGTGGAGCAAAATGGACAATGTACTGTTTATTAAATTTGTTTATACGTTCCTGAAATATTCACCAGATTTACATAAAAACGATACAGACTTATTTTTACGAGAAATTAGATTTAATGTAGTTTCAGTTCACACCAATAACTTTGTTATTGATAAGTAGTGTATTCAATTTTGCTCTCAAAATATAGGATCTATGTGTACAAAACAATAAAAAAATATATATTGTGTAATTTTGCTTTATTGGAAGAAGGATCGGAAAGCTTGGATTATCTTTTTCTTCATGGCTCAATGCAAACCAAAAAATACCAAATCCCTTTCTCCCCTGCTTTTACCTTTATACTGGTCCCAAATAGCGAGACGAATTGAAAAGAAGGGCTGTTTGTCATGGCGCATCAGTCGCACATTTATTGAAAATAAACCGTTTGTCCTGGCCCCCAACGGGCTGACGATTCGATCCGGAGATTCGGGGAGGCGTACCGGGAATTCAGTCTGGTTCCATTGTCCTAGAAACGGTTTTCAACCAGTTCAACATGGATGAATTCAATCGACCTGTTATTACTGCAAATTAGTTGGATCGATGTACGCAGCAGTTGTCAAGTGTTTGTTCACATGTGTTGAGTCGAGTCGGTTCCTTGTTTACGTTGAAACTTGGAAACATCCTCACGCCAATATCAGCAGTTCAAACCGAGGGTGATCCAAAATCCATTGTTTCGACCCAAGGAAACAATCTAACATTTCTAACACCATATTCAATTTACTTTATTTTATAAAAAAAACTTCAAATCAAATATTATAAATCCACCTATTAAATTTATAAGTTGACTGTCGCCGATCATCGTGTACTTCTTTATCTGACAGACGCGTTCAGCAATTTGGAAACGTATCCTATACCCAAAGAGGAAACGGGATTGAAATGCTGAAACAAGTCTGACAAAACTAGGAAGAAGGCCGACTTAAAATAACAAGCAAGTTATAGTTAGTAAACAGGAAAATAGGCGTAATTTTGTCAACATATAAAACAAACAGAATAAAACGTTTGATATTTAGATTATTTCATCCTTATTTTTCTCATTTTTAATGATAATATAATGTAAAAATTGTTGACATATTCGAAAAAAGGGAAATTCAAATTTCCAAGGTTGTAATAATTTTCAATTTGGATATAATTGGTGGTTTGAATTTTTAAGTGAAACACCGGTTATCGGGTATAAAAAATTACCTCCATCGAATCAACTCAAAAATACCTCTTTTTGTATTGCTTTACGGTTTTTATTTCTTTATTGTAGACAATATCTTGCCATTGTATACAATATTACGGGTTGATATACAGAAACGCGACTCATAAAACAGGGAAGAATGGCAGACCCAAGGTAACTAGCAATTTACTGTCATATGGTAAATGTTTCGTCGGCAGACGGCAGAAAAGAAGAATCGGCAGATCCAGGATAACCAGCAAGTTATATGTAAAAGTTGATGTTTCACTTACAATTCTTCCAACAATATGTTTGTCAAAGCATGCAAGAGAAGGCAGATTATTTAAAGACTTTCATGTTAGTTAGAAGTATTGCACTGCTATACATACGCCTAAAATACTAAATATGGTTAAATTGGAAATCAGACTAACAAAACTAGCGAGAAATTTATAATAAGCACTGTGGGTTATAGTAGTTTAGTAAGCTACCTTATTGCTACAATTCTTCTTTCTGCTCCTAGGTCCTCTTGGTACCTTATTGGATATCTCCAATGATTAGTTGCTTCACATTAGAAGATTTAGAAGATGAATGGCAGTTTCTTTCTCCTCAGTGCATAACCTTCGAATATGTTCATTATTAAATGGTCTTTTGCGTCTTTTCCCTGACACCAATGCCCAGCGCTATCACTTTTATTTTACCATAATAGACAATAGTAATTCTTTTTCCTCGATCGTCTTGGTCGCCTCGATTATGTTTCGATTAAGCAGCCGTTTAGCATTAGAAGACGAGATGGATGGCGGCAACTTCTTTCTTCTCATTGCATAATCTACAAATTGAATCATGTTCTTTATGTGTTTTCTGAGATGCCAGTGATGCGTATATAACCTCAAAGTTGAGTTTTACTCTGCATAACTGTAACAGTATCGGTACAACTAAAGTTTACACAGTTTTGTTTCGTGTAAACCCTTCCAAGAAGTTCAAAGCTAGATTCTGATTATTTAGACGCTCTGCAGAGAAAGCTCTGGCCATATATCAGCTTATTCACTACCGAAAATTCTTTGTGGACCTTGGCAACCATGATATTGTTAGGTTTTTGTTTTAGCATGTCAAAGAGGTTGTAGGTGCACGCACACAGTTTAAATGCAAATGAAATTTATTTATGCTTGCTAGTTTTGACCAGGTGTTGTTAACCATAATTTCCTGATTCTTCTACTCCTAGCCTTCGTCCCTTGCTTATTATAATAAACGATATGAATAAATGTTATGTGGATTCTCTTTGAAAAAGGAGACTATTTTTCGAAGTTGACCTTGTTATTCTTATTATAAATTCTGGACTTAAATAATCTGCGATCCTTGTTCTCTTCTGGTCAGTCGATTATCTTGCTCTTCACTCTAAATTCGCTTTACCCGGCCAGCCACGATATTATTAGATTTGTTTTGCCGGATTTTTGTGTATGCAATGATTAAATTGGATGTGATACATCATAATGTTTTTAAGAACGATTAGCTATGGATCATTTTTGTTTACTATTTTAAAATTTTCTTTGGCAGAATCGTTAATAACACGTATTTCAACTTGAGAAACCGAGTTGTACTTTGAAGGTAGGTTGTACTTGACACATAATAACCTGACTCATCGGGGCGTCGGTGTCCGCAAGGTTGTCTTTGACACGGCGCTCGTCATTCGAACCCGACATACTTACAAATGTGCTTTTTTGCAAAAACACTGGCACCCTGAGGGTTTACATGAACTCTGCTCTTGCGTACCCGCCGGGGGGGGGGGGGGCTGCCTTGGTTTTGCAGCCTTGCAAAACAAAACATGTAATCACCGCAGTATAGCGTAATATATATTATAATAGCCTTTCACATGTTAAAATAAACGTTTCATATTGCCATTGAAACGATAAATAATATAATAAATAGCTTGTGAATATATGTATATGCTAAATAGCATGAGGGTTTCGAAAAAGTTGCTAACAACCAGTGACCTATAAAACTCTGGTATTTATTCCGAAAACAGTCCAGCACAATCGTTCTGGGTCTGAAGCGTCATCATCTTCTACCTTGTAATTATCCTATTTTCTTACATGCTAGAGAAACGGTTTTGTGGAATATCATTGATCGTTCGACTAAATTTGGGATCAAAATTTGAATTTTAGATATTTTTCTCATTATCGTAGGATGAACAAAATTCCAAATCAAACATGTTATTGAATGCTATCCCTTTGAAAGGCAAAACACACGATTTTCCATATACGTTTTCTATATTTGGACGATTTCTGCAATTGCAACTGTACTCTTTTTCTTCATTTTTTATTTAAGGAATTTAGGCATCAAACGGGCACGTTCAAAAGGAGACCTTACCCCATAAATTAAAATAAAAATCGCCTGTGATTCTCAAACATTCCTTACAGTCTTCTGGTCATTTAAATATAAATATTGCGTTATGCTTTAGGAATTCCTTTCAAAGAAAATTTTATACAGACAAACCAGTTTCCGAGCCACAGAGTAGATAGTATTAAGTTATCTCTCGCCCAAAAAGTACACAATAATAAATAAGATCACAATTTAAAAAAATACATGTACATTTATACATTAAATTAAGTAAAGTAATTACATGAAATAGATGAATAATTCTTATTAAAAACTAATAACCTCTAAGTCTCTAGTTATTTTTCCCCTGTTCACTCTATTGACCTAATTTTAATCCGTAATAATCTGTAATTTTTACTTTTTCTAAATAAAATTTTAAAATAAATATCAGTAATAAATCAGAATAAAAGTAAACAATGAAAAATCAGTTTTGGGGGTAAAAAAGTTTGAATGCGTCAAGAGGTGATTTCGTAAATTGGGGGTACGTTCGCCCCTCATGTTTCACGGACACCATGAATTTTCTGAAAAATGTTTCAATAAAAGAATAAAATACAAACTTTTTCAATAAAAAAAATAGGAAGTGGTAAATGTTCCTTTCCATGGCATTAATTTAGTAAGGATTGGGTTATTCCATGATGAATTTCTAAAATGTATGCTTGATTTGACATTTATTTGTGTTCACTCTGATATATATCGGTTTTTCCTAAAACCGGACCCGAGTATTGACTATGTTTTAAACCAGCAGAGTGTGGTGATAAATCGATTCTCGTAGATTGAGTTCTTATCTCGGGCAATAGATTTGTTATTTGGACGCCTTAACAGCCCCCATTATGAACGGCCGACAGGTAGGGGCTTTTATGAAGCGAACTCCGACCAGATAATCATCCCTGAACGAGTACGGTCGGCCCATTTAGAAAATTACGCATGATGTGTTAATTGGAAAATGATATTCGATCCTTCTCGTGTAAAAATCACTCCGGATATTAACGAATATCCGTGGACCTAGGGTGGATAACGTTCCCTAGTGGGCGATTATAAAAGAATGTAAAAAACGCCTTTGAGCGTAAAAGTTTAGTTTTAAATAAGGAAGCTACTGGAATAAACAAATTTCAAAGTAGTTTCTTTTAGATTGCACCCAACGGTATGATACTCACACGATTTGTTTGTAATGAGCACAGTCTATGAATTTCTTAAAAGCACTGGTTATAAAAAAAAAACTCAGTGATTGAGCAAAGATATAAAAAAATTGCGTACACTTTCTCTAAAAACAACATAAACTTGTCTATAAATTAACATATTTTATCCGATAGAAGCAAAATTAGTCTACAACCGAAAGTCACACAGTCCAGAAAATGTACAAATATACATCGCAACTCTTAAAAAAAAAGCTCACAGATAAATACGTACCGCCCCCTTTTTCCCATTAAAACCTGTACAATCCATAAAACGTGACCAACCGATGAACGGCATAACCAAGCAGACCACGTACACAAGAAAGCTCGAAACGAGCTCTGTTACCGACAAACGTCCCAAAGCCCGGCCACAATTATCACGCTTATCCAAAAGCGTACTCAACAATACGGGCAGGGAACACAGACGAAATTCATAAAACGAGGTTATATTCTGACGGAACGTTAAATGATTGTCGATTTCAATAGATGTACATTTCTGTAATGGTAAAGGAACAACACGGGTGTTAATGAAACATGAGGGTAAACATACTGGAACCGATATGTATGAATAAAAACGAAGAAAAAAAATTAATAAAACAATGTAAATTAAGTCCCCCCCAGCCTTTCAACATATAATTTTAGTTTGAGATCCCTCAATGACTGTCTTTATGTCGTAATCAAGGGCAGATCCAGGTTAGTTATCGGGAAGGGGGGTATACAAATTATTTTATTTTTTTGCACAGGGGACCTAAAAACGACAAATAAATGATTTAGATCAAGGGTGAATCTAAGCTGGTCACCAGGGGATGGGTAAAATTGCGATTTTTTTTGCACAGGAGATCTCTTGAAAAATGAGGGACAACTCCACACATTGTTCGTCGTCTGAATGCCCCTTCTCCTCATACAAAGGGAAAAATTCACTTAATTTAAATGCTTGAATAGTTTAATTTCCAAAAGGCGCACCATTTTCAAAGGTTTTCAAAATGTTTTTCCGTCATAGACTGCAATGTAAACGTTTTTAGTCACCAACATTCACAAATGCAAAATCAAAATCGACAACGTAGAGGTTATCACATCAAAAGATCGGATAAGTAAATTAGAGAGACAAAGCAGGAAAACACCAGAAGGACATGTCTAATAACGAAAAAATCATGGTATGCAATGTAATTTTTTAGCACAAAACATGAACGAAAAGAAACCAGGGGGTTCATCGTCAGGTCGTCCAAGGTTCAAATCCAGCTGCCCTACATTCGACCCCAACATACTTACAAATGAGATTTTTTCAAAAACACTAGCACCCTGGGGTTTATATGACCACTTGTGTTGCAAAAAAAAAAAAAAATAAATAAATAAAATAAAATAAAACACGGCATTTAGGGGGTGAGAGGTAGACATCTTTGTTTTGTAAAATTAATCCAGCGGTGCTAACAAATTGCCATTTTAAAAAGTACAGAATACTTTAAAAACAATGGGTATATGTTTTATTTATTTTGAACAAAACGTCAAATCATATTTGAGAAAAAAATCCTGATTAAAAATGGGATTTTATAAAAAAATATGACAACTTTTAAAACAAGAGCCATACCGGGCTTAAACGTTATAGGCATAATCCCATAATCCAGCTTAAAAACGGTACCAAAATTGCCAAAATTCAATAATATGAGTGCAGGAGGAGGAGGGAGTGAAGTTAAAAAACCGAGCTGTTGCGCGGAAGAAAACGCAAAAATTTTGAATGACTTTTTAAAATTTTAATCGCCTATATCTTAGCGATCACCAGTCGATTTGGCTGAAAAACAATCCCAACCGTCCTTATTCTTTACCGCCCTGCCAAATTTCATTCGTAAATTACGATAAATGCGACCGCTAGGTTTTCGAAAGAAATCTACCTAAAATTATCATCAACATACAGGTTTCTTGATGTATCGAACAGGGAGATTAAAATGCCATAGCGTGACAAGTTACGAAGAAACTGATTTAATTAATGGAAGGTATATCAGAGCTAACAGTTCAAGGTTTGTATAATCCTGAAATATAAGCTTCTTCGCTTAATTAATGCTAAAGTAAGAGATACTGCAAATAACATATGACATCTCCCTTGGCTCCAGCGGAGGTTAATTCCCCTTTTACAACCCCCTTGGATCTGGTCGTAACCGAAAAGTATAGTTTAATATGCAATGTTTTTATATGTTTTAGTTTAATGTTAGGCAAGCATTTGTTTCTACGTCATAAAATAAGTAAAAGTGTATTTTAAACACCCAAAATTCTGCTTATAGCTGTCATCATATTATATTGAAAATATGTAACTTATTTTATCTGATTATTGTTTAGAGAGGAAAATTAAAGAGAAACAATGGGCACAATCTGACCACTTTCTACGCCCAATGGGCTTCCAGTAATGCCTAATATAAAGGTAATTGAGATTTGATGGTAAAAAAAATTAGTACCAAATCTTTGAAGTCTTCTGTTAAGTTGTTGTGTCGTAAGTGATGTGTGGGGAATCAACGTACCGGGGGATGTGCTTAAGTATCTGACTTGAGTGGATGTCAATTGATCCTTCTGTTATTGATACTGGAGGACAAAACTGCCTTTTCAGTGTAAACATAGACCAAGTACATTTTTCTTGTTCAGTTTTTCCTCTATTTTGACACCAGATTTTAAAACGCTCAATGTGTTTGGATATTAAGGATCGGATAGGATTCTGGTTTGAAAAAAAATTGCAGTTTCATCGCGTAGGTGTTGATGGTGTTGGGGGTGAAAGGAAAATCACAAGTATATGGTAACAGGATGAGAGTAAGCATGTTCCCTTGAGCGAACCGTATACTCATTCATTTAGTACTTGTTCCTCACTCTAAATCAGCAGTCATTAAAATAGAATTCCAGAACAAACTAAAAAGTGGATAAGAATCGTTTACGTTTATAAAAGATGCCTGGATAACCGACCCTATCAAAAGTCACAGCCAAGAACTTACTCTTTATTCTCTCAAGGAAGCGGTGCCAATAAATCTGAAACCTTGCAGGATCGTGGAATGATGGAAACGTACGTCGAGTGGGGAGGGGTGATTTTATGCGAATACGGATGGCCTTGACCTTTTTATAGCAGCCTTTCGTGGATTTTGGACATTATAGGAAGAACGTAAGAATGATCAACAATAGGAAACATAAATAATTTTTCTTGGAAAAGCGATCGTTATTTCGATATTGTATTATACAAATTGAGAGGTGTGAAGACTAAATGACCAAAGAAAAACCAGACTGGATAAGTTTAATGAGTCACAGTCACTAATAGTTTTTGGTTTGATCAAAACTTTAAAATATAATACGCTTTAAAATCACAATTTCGCAGGAAGGAATCATTTATAAAGTAAATCGTTATTTTTATATTGTATTTTAAAAAGTGACAGATTCTTTTTTTAAATTATTGTGTTTGTAATGAAACCAAATGTAAAAAAAAATGAGTGGATCAATAAATATATAATGGATGAAGAATGATTTTGTAGGTTTGATTACGCCTAAATAATCAGATTACAAAAAAAGATGCAGCAATGTTTTTCTCAATGATGCTCCATGGAATAACTGTCAGCTGTCGGTAATGACCAACTTGGTTCCCCCTAGGTTTATTTTCTGAGTAATGTCTCTCTATCACGGAAAGTAATTTTTTGCTGTCGTAATAAAGTACCATTGACACAGCACACCAATGTCAGTTGAGTGTATCAAGGAAATTAGTGGCTATATGTTAGAACTGCTATTTCCTACAAATTAGACAGAACAAAATATACATATTAGCCTATATTCCTTAAAAGGGAAACAATGTATTTTTAGCGTTTTAAGGTAGAAAAGTTGTTAAAGAATTAATTATTATTCTTAACAATAAAATTTATAAAACAAGAATGTAGTGTGGCTTTTAACATGTTACGACAGTTTACACTCTTAAAGGGACTCGTTCTCGTTTGGCGAAGTGGGCATTATCTGGGAGGATGAGAGTCCGGTGATAATCCAGTTGTCGTTCAGGGCCTCACTTTTATACGAGATTTATAAAATTTCCGCACAAAAGCTCTGTAAAAATCTTGTTGGAACATTTCCCAGCTCGGCGTTAACACCTTTCAGCAACTTGTTAATATGAAAGTTTACCAGACGTGTGTAAATGGCATTAACCTAGGAAAATCCGACCATCTTTTTTGACTCTTATTTTACCAGTACACTGGTTTGAATGTCATTACAAAGGAAATTATGTCAAACGTAAAAATAACGTGTTGTAAGTAAAGATTTCAGGACTGCTCAAGCGAAATCGACAAGTGGGAAATAGTTATTTGTTGTACACTAGTCGTTAGGTATTTCGACAAAAGGTTAGACCCTTTTGTTCGGAACAGGGCGGTCATAGAAGCGTGAATATTTAACGCGCATTCTAATGACACGTGTCTGGCGGTAATTGGACTGGGCATTGTGGCCGCGGAGCTCCCTTTGTACGAAGCCGGCAACCGATTGTCTTTCCATTCAATAAGCTCCGTAGGCCCTAATGTCTTTCACTCTTACTTTGACCGACTTCACTTCCCTTCCGGACCAAGGGCGGGCTTAAATGAAGCAAAGCTGCCGGCTACTGAAACGGCTTCGGTCCAGCAGAACGGCAAAAATGTAGGATTTATCATCTAGTCTTCCTATTAGAGCCAAGCCTTAACTGCTGTTCTTTTATAATAAGTAAATTATTTATAAGTTTAAGCCGATTCAGAAAAAACATCGAATTGTGATAATTTTACAAAATTATTAAACATATTAAAGCATATTTCAACATTCAGTCCATTCTCTTTCACGCAGTCTCTCTCTCTCTCTCTCTCTCTCTCTCTCTCTCTCTCTCT